>JABJVO010000006.1:251595-281378 GCA_026770805.1 Boulengeromyrus knoepffleri
TCAGGTCACCTGGAGACTGCTAAGCGAAAAAGGGGTCTACTGACAAAGCTCTAAGGCCGGCGTCGGAGTGGTGATGGGGGGGGTGGTGCGGCTGGGGGGGGGGGGGGGGGGGGGGGGGCGTTTTAGCCAGGGTAAGCTTGTGCGTTACCGCCGCCCAGCAAGTGAGACTTCAAATGCACTAATCATAACACTTGCACAGCAAATGCTTTTGTCCAAAGTGATAAGTAAGTAAATGTAAAATTGAACCCATATTTTCATGGTGAGGAAACAAAACGAATAACAAAAAACTAAATCAGGAAAAAAAATAAAAAAATCAGGTGTTGTCTTAAAGGTATGCAACTTGCCACACGGGATGGTTAACTTAACAGAACTGCCATTGAAGTTTTAATGGCAGTTTAAGGCAATCAGCTAGAAAGGCTGAGTCCCAGACAAGAGGTAAACATTTACAGTGCTGCTGTACTTTTGGAAAAGAAGAACTTGCATTGCGGCAGAACCGTGGCATACTAATATATGCTTTAATACCCAACGGCCAGACTGTCGACGGCTGAGCATTGTTTTCTCCTGACACACGGCCATGCCTAACTTAGCTTTTGTCC
Organism: Boulengeromyrus knoepffleri; assembly: GCA_026770805.1. NCBI lineage: Eukaryota > Metazoa > Chordata > Actinopteri > Osteoglossiformes > Mormyridae > Boulengeromyrus > Boulengeromyrus knoepffleri. The sequence continues at coordinate 252,192 of JABJVO010000006.1, forward strand.
CTGTCATGTCCTCATGGAGGTTCTCCAGGACCTCGTCAGCCTCAGAATAGGGCTTCATTAAGAGACATATAAAGCTGTCCTAAACTTCTACAGCTTTTACTGGCTAAAGGGGTAAAAATTAAACACAATAACACCTCTTAAACTTGACATACTCTAACAGAAGAGAAACACACACATACACACACACACACACACACACACACACACACACACACATGGCCCTTACCAACAATGCAGGCGTAGAGAGCAGTAACCATGTCTGCTTCCTTCGATAACTTCGAGGCAAAGGGGTCTCCCCTGAGAAGGTAGTGAGCAGCCACAAGGTAGTCAGAGTGCAGAGCTGTTTCGTTCCTGGTCAGGGCCATTATGGGGTTTAAATGGATTCCTATGGAATTAAAATAATAATAAATTATTATTGCATAACAATTCCTAACAAGATTCATACGACTTCTCAAGCAACAATACAATTAACTTTTTAATTAATATTAATCGTTTTTAAACTTATTATTATTATTATTATTATTATTGTCAAAGCAGTTCAGTAATTAGTAAAAAGGAGAAATTCCCTTTTGATACCTGTGGGCTTTTTTTAAGGGTCTGTGGTGCGTGAAAAAAATGGACGAGCAGTCAGTCCAGGGGGGCAGACAGTCCAGGGGGCAGACAGTCTGGGCTGCACCCCCTTAGACGCTGGCAAGGAGAAGCGGTTGGAAAGTTCTTTGATGGATATAAAGAATCGTTGTATTTACTAAAGCAATTCAGGCTTAAAGCCTGAAATAATGAATCTAGCTACATTACTGAGATTTCCACACAAAACCTGTCAGTTGTAAGTATATCTGCAATCCATCTTAACAGCAAGGTAATTCTGACAGATCTCCAGTAATCTTTTTCACAAATGGCGTATTCCCACCCTATAGCTTGGAGGAATGATTTAGCTCACAAAAGCATGTCCTTTGAACATTCTCGGTACATTTATACACAAGTAATACTCCCCACAGTTTGAAAATAAATTCAAACCATACAAGCACTGAAGCTGTATCAAAGATGAGAGGAATGAACTGATAATGCTTTTAAATTAAATTACTTTTAAAACCTTGAATATCCTCTAGATGTCAAAGTTAACACAGAGAGTTACCTTAAGCTTTGAACCTCCATTTGTTCACTATATGTCCATTCATCCATCCATTCAGTTTCCAAAACTGCTTGTCTATAATAAAGTCTACTTCATCGACCTTTCATTAAGTTAGATGGTCAGAGACTGAAGGATCTAGCGACCCTTGGCTTGACTCTATTTTCTTACTCACAGCCATCTCTCATTTGGACAGAGCACTGCGAGAGGCAGCGTTCCCAGTGGCAAAGAGCTGGTCTTGTGGCTACAAGTGAGCATGTCCTACGTAGTGAAACTTTCCTACAAGGTTTTCTGGTCTACAACAGATATTATAACCTCTTTTCTCCATTAAAGATCTGACTGTACTATTATAATATTATTAATAAACTACAAACTAATTATGTTAATTCATTAATGAATCGTGACATATGTTTTATCCTAAGGAGTTACTATATCTGTTCTGTAAACGTTTCTAAACTACAGATGGAACTACTGAAGAAGCAAGTCATGAATAACAGGTTTAATACTGGTCTCAAATTTGTTCATCATTAATGAATCAGAATGCATCTTTCATCCAAAGCAGTTAGTCTATTTGTTACTATATCTATTAAGTCAGTAAACCTTTGTGAACTACAGAAGGAACAAGTAATGAAACAAGTTAAAATCTTACCTCATGTTTGTTCATCATTAATGAATCGTGACGCATCTTTTATCTCATGTAGCGGCTATATTCGTTCACGATTTGTACTTCAGCAGTAACTGAGTTATCACTACGTGTTTGTACCCCGTTAAGCTAAGTATTACCACAGGACATCCTCCGGGAAGCGAGGCTCGTTTCTTATCGATCAGGTGATTTTCTGAGACCGCTTAGGCGGACCCGCCCCTTTGTGATCCATACAGGCTCCTAACATCACCACTTAACAACAAACTAATTCTTTTTATATTTTAAATTCTTGGCTACCCTTCATTTTGCTTCTAATTAACTAATGCAGCTCAATGGTAATCTCTGGGTAAGTTGTGCTAGAAAAGTCAAGCACTTCATTATGCCACAGGCACGTTTTAAACACCAAAAAGAGCATTTCTAGTAGACAATCAATTATAAACTGGAACTGCGAAGCTGCCGTAGTTTCCTAGTGCAAATCACGATGTCTGATCACACGTTAAAACAAAAATTAAATAATAGCCTACTATGGGGCAATATGACCTACTTAAATTAATTTATACGTCTTAAAATTGTCATATGGCTTTTAATTACTCATATGGGCTGCAACATTCCGTGTTGAACACGCCGTAATATCCGTTGTTTAATTTTGGTGAAATATGTTTGCTACGACGTGCTGCAATAATTAAATCGATGTATAAACACTGATCTCAATTTTAAAAAATCTTTTAGAAATCTTCCAAAGTAAAGGTGCTTTTTCTGTTTTGTGGTCAAACATTTCAGAGTGTTTATAAAGATTTATCTGTTCTGGGAATGTTCTTTTTTCTGCCTATAAATAGCAGTAACGGTCAACGGTGATATAAACTCGTCATCATGTATGAAAAGCAGCAGTCAACAGCTGTCAGTGGAAATGACCAGAAACGCGTTTAATTTTAAAAATGCATTAGCTTCTAGTATGCGATGGCAGTAGCTACTAGATTACTCGTGATGAACCTGCTGATCAGTAAAATGTACAACGATTTATATGCACAAGAGAAGAATGCTCACCTATTAGTCCGGAATTTAGTGGAGCTGGTCCTTTGCTTCTGAATTTCCCCAGCAGACAAAGCCTCCAAGTGGGTTTAAAGGTCCCCACTGATTCAGTCTTTTTCTTGCCCAAGTAGTGGGTGGGCGGTGTCTCTCCCCAAGCTACCAATCCGACTGTTTCTAACTCCATAACAATCAATCGAGTTTTGATTGGCTACCAAGCCCAGCCCTTTGGTATAAAATACAGCTCACCTGAGGTATATCCGGTGCCTCTTACATCAGAGAGCGTGACAATAAACAAGATCGAAGTTTGGTTTCTTATTACTATATCGACAGATAACACTGCACAACATTTTGTTTTGAAAGATTTTGCTTCCTGAGAAGGTTTTGCTGACTGACAGATACCTGTGCCTATGCACAAATATAGTTTTGGTTTTGCTGCATCACATAGGAAGTCTGAGAAAGACAGTTAACTGTTTAATAACTTATTTAATCACGCTTATGTTTCTCATATGCTATTAAATTCAACATAATTAAACATGTTTTGTTCTTGATTTTCATTTGTATTCAATGTCAGGTGCATCACATTGCAGTGTCCAACAGCAGTCAGAAATTTTCATACCTGGTGACAGCAAACACCATTCCTGCAGTCCCGAACCTAGCAATTCAGCTTTTGTTCTCGACAGACCCAAATCTCTGACCAGATCATTTAATTCTGACTGTGTTATGAGACGTAGATCACCTGATGACAAGGAGGTAGGGAGCACGCACTGATTATAGAGCGTTGTCACACCCACCACACGACAAACCACCTCAGGGATGAGAACCTGAGTGCAGCCATGTGGCAGGTGATACCTCAGCACCACTCTAGGCCAAATGGACCAAGGTGAGTTTTTTTTCCAGTGACTGGAGTGCCAATCTTGCCACCAACCCCCAAGTTATTCCCTGTAAGTTGGAGGACCTCCTTGAAGGGCTGGATGTAGATTAACATCATAACCAGGGTGAAACTATTGCAGGTTAAGGGCTTTACTCAAGGGCCCAACGGAGCAGGACCACTCTGGCCATTCACGGGATTTGAACCAGCAACCTTCTGATTACTGGCACAGATCCCTAGCCTCAGAGTCACCACTCCATCACTATGCTGATAAGCACGGTTCAAAATCCCGATCATTGTCACTGCCAGTTCCATGCATTGCACTTGGTTCGTCTAAGGTCCATTCCTCTGGCGGTTTCGGAATAGTTAGACTGTCGTCATGTGGCACGGGTCTCATTGCTGAAGGCAGATTTGGGTATTCAGTTGACTTCTTGTTTTTGGCAGAGAAACCAGACATTAGTCAAACAGAAGTAACAGTCCGTCACATGGTCTTTCTATTCTCGCCATATCATAGGGACAGCAAACGACATTGTCTTTCGAGTGCCTCTGAGCCAGACAAAAAGTGAGGCACCCGTGCCTTATCTTGATCACGATTTTACAGCTGAAGTACAGATGATATGCTTTCTTCACAAGAGCAGTCATTGAGCATCTATGAGGTGCAAATGTATATTCTCCACAAATATAGCAGAATGTATCGCGGCTGTTACGACATTGACGAGACATATCGACCGACACCAATTGTCCTGGAAATGTCTATAGTATCTAGCTTACTTGTTACATTGCTACTAAAGCAATGCTATATTCTGAAACAATGCACACACACTATCAGGTCTATATTAAGCCAGTGGGCAGCATCTGTGTGTGCTAGCCGCTTTTATAGCCTGCTGAGGCAGTGTCAAGCTGGCTCCGGCCTGCCCAGGCATGTCCAGGCTGCAAACTTCCACAGAACAGCTTCCAACCTGGCCTGATTCCATGCCTGGACATTCCCAGACTGTACAAAACATTGCTGATAGGTCTCTTGCAGAAACAAAAATTTCTGGACACAAATATAAGAAACAAAACATGACAAAACTGAAGATTTCGATGAAACGGTACGTGATGGGCAAATGTGGATGTGATTTTCGAGATCAGCAGCCAAAAATCTATAAGGAACATCAAACACTGTTCAAGAAGCAAAGACTTTGTTGTGCAGTGTAATTACTCTAAATGTTGGTCATATGCCCACAGCAAGATTGGACTTAGTCAAGTCAAACTTAGTGGGGCTCTGTACAATCCATACAGAGGTAAGAGAGGTAAGAGATGACATTTCCCCAGGTCCACTTCGCAACATAAAGAAAAATGTGCAAATCACAAGGGAGTGGACAGTGGACAACAAGGGGTGAATATAAGACCACAAATACTATAGGAACCACACATATTGCAAATAAGGACAAGCTAAGTGCACAATGCGTGATACACAGGATATTTTAATTAAAGCGAAGAAAAATGAATAATGAATGTGTGAGTAAATAACCTGTAAGCATAACAGCAGAAGAGTTAAAGTGGTGAAAAGAGCACATTCTATATATTATTCATCATTAGTAGTATCACACATTGTGGAACACTGCTGCATTCTCTATAACTCGGAAAACTTCCAAACTCCTACTTAAAAAAGTACTGTAGAAGAGCTGAATGGAAAGGATTCATAAGGCAAATATATGCAAGCAAATGCTAATTGCGCTACTGTTTGATGCTAACATTACACAAATGTGCTAGACAGTTAGGAAATTAGCATACAGTAAATAAATACCTCTTCGGTTTTACCTCATTGTCACTCTCCAAACAATTCACCTGCCATTTTTCACCTGCCAGAGAGCAATGTCTACTTTAACATCCAGGCCAACTGAGAGCAAGGTAACTGAGCACAATCCCATCTCACACAGACAGATGTTTTATGGAAGTGTTCCTGACCCGGTCCTCAGGGACCCCTTGCAGTTCATGTTTTTGCTCCCCTCTAACTCCTAGTAGGTGAGAGGAAGCAAAACCATGGACTTTCTGGGGGGTTCCTGAGAACTGGGTTGGAAAACACTGTTTTAGGGTTATACTTTTATATTCTTTCTTGGGTTCCAACTGTTTTTGAACATCTATCTATATCAAGAGATTCTAATAAGGCATTCTTTATTTTATGTTATTGCAGTCAAATCATTTTAACATCCAATGAAACTCCATCAATCTGTAAACGGATTCTACAAAGTGGTCCTCAAATATGATGATAAATGATGATGTTAAAGTGTGTGGGTTCAGATAAAAAGAATGTGGACTCTGGTGTAACCTGGGAAGAAATCAGTATTTGCCCAAATCGCATTCTGCTACAGGTCCAAGCCTGCAATTCCAGTTCTCTTTGCTCTCAAATTTTGACAAAAACATTTTTTGCATACCTTTTTACATGACATTGATGTACTGCATCAAGGGAAGCTTAAATAGCAGCTCAGTTCTGTTGAAATTTCTGAAATGTTCTGAGCGTTGTGTTATGAGGCAAATCTCTACTGTCAATCAGTGGATAATGTGAAACAAAACTTTAGATGATAAAGTTCTGATTAGTGACCAAGTCAAATCTAAATAAATTCAAATAAAATAATAACAGCTGATGCTGCTTGAACCCCTAATAACATGCACCATTACATAGGGCAGTTTCCCAACCCCATCTGGAGACCAGGGAGCAAAAATGTGGACTGGGTTGGGAAACAGTGACATGAGGCAATAACATAATGAATTTGTTTCCTGTATGATATATTAGGTGGGTCTGATGAGAACCTAGAGTTCTCCATTACCGAGAAACCGATCAATGACTAATCATTTTTCACCATTTTGGAATTCTTCCTCCCAAAATTAGTTCATACCTCTGCAAACAACTTAAATTACCAGTACATTCAGAACATTTCAATTCAAAGTTACAATGGAGCCCTTCAAAATATTGCATGATTTCAGATGCCCATATTGTATATTTTAAAAACTTGTGACGCTTTAAAAGTAGACAATATTTTCATACCTCTGATTACTTTCCAAAATACTCACACACATGAGCCATTAACGGTTCTAAAATAAAAATACAAAAACAGGGTTTCGGACTTTTCCCTGCTGAATTATACGTCTACACATACCTCTGAACAAGTGTCGGAGAAAGGAATATATCTTATAGTGATCAAGACACTGAAAACTAAAGTGTATCTAGATCTAAGTCTGGGTCCAGAATCTTAGGAAGAAATTACATTTGCATGCAAGCTTCTGTAAGAAACATCTAACCAGCCACCATAATAACACCATATTCACATGATCACAGGGTACAGGTGTATAGTTAAAAGAAATCCTGCCAGAGATAACAGGAGTTGCAAAGTCACGAGGTCTCTTCTAGATGCTGTTTTTTTTTCTTTAGCTGTCTGGTACGCATCAGTAAACTGGTAGCTTCTAACCACAACGTTACATTAACAGACTCACACTTATAAAGAGGTGCTGATGGAAGGTTGATTGATTGGCGAGTTCGCTGACATTCTGGCAACGGCTGAAGAATTTCGTTTTGAAGAATAATCTACAAAGTCAATGACATTCCATTGGTAAAACCGCACTCAAGAATTTTGGACCGAAAGCAGAATGAATAAAACTTGCATTATTCGTCTTTAATGTCTTTAGTTTTTAGATTTTATTTCAAAACTACCTCTGGCTTTTGAGACAGACCATGTTAAATAAGAACCTTAAAAATAACCAGTGGTGTCTGTTACACACGGGCAACAAACAGAAGCTCTTATAAGCCTTTAAACAACCCCCCCCCAAGGCATAAACTAGAGTAAACAACAGAAACAATAGGTGGTGTGTATTGAAATTAGAAACCATGGAGGTTCGCACCCAACAGGCACCATTTATTCTGTACCACAGTCTAGATAAGTGAAATAAAATTCTTTTATCCATCTAGTCATTCAAAGAAGGGTTATCGAAACCAGTCGGCTGACTGTTGTAACCTCTTTAGACCTCAAAGCTGGGGCCGGGGCATTTCCAACAATTCCAACAATTCGACAATTCCAACAAAGCCATTTCTCCTTACAAACTGTCCTGAAGCAATTCACTACCAGCCTTCACTGTTGATCAGTGTCACTGCAGATTGCACTTTCCTTGTCGTTATTTTATTATTTGGGAATTCCCATTTTATTGGTAGCTTGAAATAAATGAGGTTGCTGTGGTTTCTGAATGTAAAAGTGTTGATCTTTAATCTCCGGTTGCCTATGTGCCTGTAGTGGTGGTCCCAGATCGAATCTGTCAGATATGCTTGAGACGATCTTAAAGAGCCATCGTTTTACCAATAACTACACTTTAGTTCACATCCCCTTTAAAATGTGTATATTGAATCTGTGACAAGAAAAGCATGTGTCCAAAAGTACAGCCATTTCTCCTGTTCCCATTAACTTAAAAATTAACTTAAGAAAATGCATATCCTGCCATATCATTGATTCCAATGATTGATTCTGATTCTGCAGAATTGCCTTAAAAAATTCTACTTGCATGGTGCACGTTCTTTTTAATCCAAAAGAGACCCTCCACTCACAGAACAGGTAAACTGGACCATTGGATGTGTGAAAACCAGACTGGATTATGGGGACTTTCAGAATTTGAGCCTATACATACTCACACACATTAGCTGGTAGATAGCTTTCAGATCAGGAAAAAAAGCTAAACGATTAATACAAACAACAGGTAGCAGGGGGATTCAATTTTGGGTATATAAATGTATTTAAAGAAAGCACAAATACATAAAACATAAGTCAATTTACAATAAAAGTTGAAAGTACTCCAGATTAAAAGGTAAATAAAGCTGATATTTATTCATCTCGATCTCAAGTCATGCAATTTTACAGCTTATGTAAACATTGTGAAGACTTAAAATATGAAACAAATTTCATAATTTAAAAAGGAATGTTTTCAGATGAGCCACCAATTTAAAAATTGCAATCTAACCCCCCAGGAATTATAATGGAATTTCTTTTTCATCGCGTATAGCAGCAAATCCATTCGATGGGGGAAACTAAGGGCACATAGAAACATCTGGATGACTTTATTGCTTTCAGGGATCAATATGTTTTATAGCCCTTTTAAAGTCAGAGCTGTGAAGATCCACTTGCCCTAATTGTAACGCAATATACACTCTCTCACAGACAGTCCCAGAGCAAAGATTCGCACAGTTATCTTAATAATAATTCTGGTCCCAATTAAAGTACCTGTGTGACAAAACATTCTGTATTCTAAAACAAAGGGAAAAAAAGAGAGAAAATTAAATATACAAATTAAAATGACAATTAACACAGGACAACCGGAAACTTAAAGAACAGTAACACAAAAAAAAATACATACAAGGTGTGTTGAGTTTTAACAGCAGAGAGAAAATCATTTAAAATCATGGAGTGCTATATAGTTTTAGGAGTAACTTGCATAGGTTGGTGCGTCGGGCATTTGGCCTTTGAAAGGATGAAAGGAAACGCTGTATTTTATCTGCACTTTAGTTTGTCTGACCACCAAGGAGCATCCGAATGCTTTCAAAACACGCTGCAAAGAACAGTCACCAGCTTCAAGTAGGAATCTTTTGTTCTTGCTCCCAATTCTTTGGTTTTTGGAGGTGAATTCTCAGGGTTATGGCCTGAGCTGAGGTTTCATTGACACCATCCCACACGCTCCACCATTTCAGTTTCTGCACACTCAAATGTGCGATAATACAGTACCTAACCTAGCCATTTTACACCACTGTTGGCTACCTCTCCTCCTCCTACTATTCTGACCAACTAAATGAAATACTATGATTGGGATGTCGGAATTATAAAAAAAAAAAAGGCCAAGGAATGTTGACTTGGTATATTTTGGGTTGCTGCCATTTGAACAAAATCAGGAATTATGCAACATTTCAAAAGGTAACTAGGCTCTCCTACACTTCCGAGAAAGTCAAGAACCCATATGAAGGAAGTTTCACTGTTTAGAAAAGGTCTCTTCAAAGGACTGTTGGCTATACCAATGTTTCCCATTCCGGTCCTTGGAGTCTCCCAGACAGTCCAATGTGGTCTGTCCAGGAGGGAGTAAAAACGAGGACTGTCTGGGCGCCCCGAGGACCAGGTTGGGGAACACTGCGCTATGACGACTACATGATTTAGAGAACATACCACAACTTCTCTCTCTTCCTGAAAGAAATTCACATGATATTCCAAAGAAACAAAGGTGGAAAATCACCGGACTGTAAAAATATATAGTATAACTCAAAACTTTGATATATCGAGCTCCCAAGAGTAACACTTGAATTTCAACCGGCACAAAAATGTTAACCTGGACAGGAATATTAGGAAAAGAGAAATATCTCCCTTTTGACATAGCAACTAAATATGTCACTGTTAAAGCAATAAGGTCTTATTAAATATTCTTTTAAAGAGGCTTATATATTATATATAGTAATTGCAGCAATAAAATGAATTTTTAAATCAACTATCTGTATTCCATAAAAAGAATAAGAATCCCCCATCCCTTTATATAGATTCAGTAGTATTGGAGGCAATCATTAGACATTCAATTATGAATGCAGACTGCAAATTCAGCACAGTAGTAAATAAGGCCCCGATTATTTGTTGGCAAAAAAAAAAATCAAAACAAAAAAAACGAAACAAAAAACAATATACATCTGTAATTACACCTTTAACTAGAAAACTTTATGTGCAAAAAATGTAATCGTATTTTTTTCTTCTTTTTTTTACAAATGTCAGATAAATTGAAAAGTACTAAATGAACCGCCAACAGTATTTTCATCTGTCTGTTAAGGTAATGAGCTGATTGGTGTGGAGAGGTCTGAAGCGTCTCACACAGACTGGACGGTCTTCTTTAGTTTCTCGATCTCCATCTGGAAAGATAAGCATGGCACACGCTGAATTTGAGCGGCTCAGATGCCCGGCCCGGAGGTGAAGCAGCTCATGTTCATCTTGGCTACCAGCAAACCCACAGATGGAATTTCATAGAATCACTCCCCAGCCAAACATGAACACTAGTGGCCTTCAGGACCTTGAGACCAACAATATCACTGCAGGGGAACTGTGAGTCTGAAATGTCACTGTTATGTTTCGAAAGAAAAGCACTGCAAACTATTCCTGTTTTACATGGCCCTCAAAAACTTTGATGGCGGAAAGAACACAGACCTACAGCAGCCATACCAAGAACAGGGTGCCATAGAAACGGATCAGGGGCCAGGGCGTTCCACATTAAAGTACCCTAAAGTATGGCCAAACTCATACTAGACGTGGTACAATACCCCTTCTGGTCACCTTTTTGTAATCAAGTCTGTAGGTAGCATTGTAGGTGAGGTCTTACTAATGAATTAGACAACTCTGCTGTCCTTGAACACCAAGCTGCCACAACAGCAGTTGCAGTTACCCATGCCCAAACAGTACTGTTTTGGTACCAATTATCAGTCTTTTTGACGACTGACAGTGCATCTCATCCCTGTTTTTCCTACTGGGAATTCAGGTAAGGGGTTAGCTGATTGATCATTGTTGACCAAATGGATCTGGTGGTGTGACCCAGCAGTGATCCAAACATACAATTTCATGGTACACCGTCTCCCTCAAACAAGTATCATGACAATTCCGTCCGACAGCACGGAGCACCGAAACCGGAAGCTCCGTCGGCTTACCTGCAAGGCGAGCCGTTTCTGCCTCTCTTCATCAAGGTCATTTTTCAAGTCGTCAAGCTCACGCCTGAGGGAAAACAAACAACTTCTTATTCCAAGTATGAAACAGAGCTAATCATTTTTACGGATGAGTGATAGACAGGATATTCCAACTCTGAGATGAAAGATGACAATGTCAATGTTCGAGTGACCATGTGCCACTAATCATACTTCTGCTGGTTCTTCAGAAACTCTACGGTGTGCTGGAGCTCTTTCATCTGTGAACGGAGATCCTCCATCTCAGAGGTCCAGTCCTCAGCATCCCCTTTGGGCTTTGGGTCAGACGTGAGGCTGCTGCTCGGACTCGGTTTTTGGGCAGGAGATGACGAGGCAATCAGCGGAGATGGCTGAACGCATCCACACAGACAGGAGACACGAGGCCATTAGAATTATAGTTCAGCTGTTTCGAGCCCTACCCAGTATAGACTGTTGTGCTCATGATGAGTAGACTGCCCACATGTTCTATGGCAGCTCCACAGTTACTGAATCTCAGATCCAATTTCCACATAAGTCACCCTGGCTTCCCTAAGCAGCCATACAAACAGCCACACTTCCTCTCTGTAGTTGGAGCTACTTAAGCTGGAAACTCACTACTCATTTTACTTATTATGCTACAGTTTATAACCAAACTTCTTAATAAAACTGACAACCTCTCACCAGCAAGGAAAATAGTTCATGTGGATAAATATTTGGTAAGTCGTAATGAGATGCAATTTAGTTGTTTTTGCAACATAATTGCACTTGCAGCTTAATATCCAGCTGTATGTACAGTAGCTTGCCTCGGGGATTAAAGGTTCAGTGGTCAGCTGATCTTTGTGAAGGAAGACAGCACAGCACAAGAACATCACACCCTCTAATGTGCCCGAACAATATGTGAGCCATGTGTGAAAAGCTGACCGAATTCAAACTGATTAGGAGACAATCACAAAGGAACTGTGTGAATATCCAAGCTACTCAAGTCAACTCAAGGTCACACACACGCTTCTCCAGGGGTTCTTTCAAAGCAATCGAGTCCTATGACTAAACTGAGAACTTTACTAAACAACATAAACTGCACGCTATTTAGCAGAACAATGTACACACACACTTACTTCATATGGCAGTTACAACCATACCTTTGTTGTGTCTGTTACCTTTGGCTTAAAATCTTCATCCTCCTGCTTTGCAGGTTTTTCGGCACTTGCCTCTTTATTTGGCTGAAAGAGGAAACACGTGTGAAGAACATGTGAGAAGAGGAACCGGCCTAGAATACGAGTCATGCCTCAGGTGTATAGTCAAGTGTATCACTCCCTAATAAACCTCTTTGCAACAAACACAGAACTGCAGACAATAGCACTACTCATATCAAATGATACTTTGGGTTCAACTTGGAAGAAATATTTTAAATTGAAACACAGTAAACATAGGTGTAAATACATGGACGTTCTTCAGATGCACACCGCCAAAGAACAGGAACTGTGTTTTGTATGTGAGACTCACAGAAGAGCTTCCTCCAAAATGTGCTGGAAGCCTCCTTCCAGGCATCTTGGGTCGGCTGGTGGTGGGATGGGTCAGCTTTTCGGAGGTAGAGGGGAGCTCATCAAAGCTCATAAGGTCTAGAACCGGAGAAATTATTAGTGTTTATGAAGTGAACCGGAACCTGGTCAGGTGATGAATAACTGACAGCAGAGAAGTGTAAGATTTTGCTTGTCCTCTGCTGTTAGCACTCTAGATTAACTTCGTAGTGATTTCAGATTGTAAGGTGGTAACTAAGACAGATGAAGTAAAAGGCAACAGTGCATATATTTCATAGTGTCAGTTGTCTGGGATCAACAAGTAATAAATCTGAATATTTACACCCAACAAATACTCAACATTTACAACACTAATTACAAACAATGAAAACCCTTGGAAATCGACATAATAAACCAGATGGCACTATCTTTATTTAATTCCTGAAAATGTGCCAAGCACTTGAAGTACATTCAATTGCAGGTGCAGGTTAAAAAGAAAATGGGGACAAGACATTTCTACTCCGTCACCTAGACTGTTTGTAAGGTTTATATGGTTTGACTGGATCCAACAATTTCAGTCACATTAGTCAGCTGAAATCAATATCCTTTCTCAGAAAGTACTTAAGTAGCAGGGTTCTATTACAACCCACAAGGACCCGATTTTTACTTAATTGTGCAGAGACTGAACATGAAGTGGAAGGATGCAAACATGGAAGAGTTTCAGATTGATCATTGCAAGTTGCTGCACAAAATCTCCCCCAAAGAGGAAAAAAAAAAAATACACCATGCAAAGCAGATCTACACCCTGCCACACCCATCACATCACCCTTCGTTTCATTTTTCAACATCAACATCTCTGAATAACCAATAAGAAAATGATATTCCTGAAAACAAATGGTCAGAGTTACACACCTCCCTGTGTGCCTGACCTTCAGAGGTGCTATCGTTTTAGCACCTTGTCACTCTTCCACCACTAGGGGGTCGCTGCTCCTGATGCGAGCAGGCCCACCCCTCTTAGCCTCACATAAATGTCCTTTTATTTTTCCCTTGTCAGTCTGCCGGTAAAAAACACCAGGTGACACAATGGCATTAAATAATCACTTATCGCTAAGCCCAAATGAAGTCAAAAGGGAAAACCAAGACAACCAGAACACGTTTGTCCACTGCAAAGCTAACATTATACATGAATCAGACATGATCACACAGCACTCACAGGACCCACAATAAAATCCTCTTTTCTAATGAAATCCTATCAAATAGCAAAAACCAGCTGTGTCACTTATAACAACTGCACACTTCTGAAATTGCATTAATCTCTGGCACTTTTTACAAGCTGTTGAGCAGGTTCTGCTTGAAGCGGAGCTTCCTGTTGTGGCGCCTGAAGTCTCTGCAGATCCAAATTCAAACAGAAACAACTTACAATGCAGCAAGAATCCCCACAGCTGCGGGTCGTCGCAGGTGCTTATTCCTAAAACTAGCCCAATGTTCCACACCCCAGACATAAAAAATAAAGGGGTTATGAGGCTTCAGCTGCCCCCACCCTAAGCCCCCACCCTAAGCCCCCACCCGCACCAACAACGTCTTGACTTCTAAAGAAAAATGTGTCTACAAAAAACAAATAACATCTTAGCAGCTAGAACTGAGCCCAGCAACCAGAGCCTGAGGAGCTGAATGGCTCAAGGTACCCATATCAACTGCTTTCTCTCCCCAGTCGCCGGACAGAGTTCTCAGCTTGCTGGGTAGCACTGTTTCAATTTCGGACTTTGGCCGAGTGGAAGGCGTCTCTCCATTGGGCCTGAAAAGGAGAAAGAACATTCAAGACAGAGCCAACATTAGACTTCTGACGGAATACTTTTTTTTCCCCCCGATTCCAGACTTTCAAGATAAATAGACTTTATTGATTCCGGAGAAAACTGCAAGCATTTCAAGAAATATGTATAAGTATGGCTTAGGAAGCATGAAATATATTCATACAAGTTACAAAAAAAGACAATTAACCAAAAATAGGGTGTGCAGAAAATATATAATACAGACAGTTTATGGTTTGGTGAATGTAGTCAGGAAAGAGACTGTAGAGTCTGCTAGCAGGTAGCAGTTAAGATCTCAGGTAGCGCTCCCAAAGAACAGCACAGCACTCGGTCACTGAATAAGCTCTTTTATTTTTTATTTTTTTATTAGTTAGCGAATTGTGCAGTGGATACTTCACATACTATCTGGCATTTCATGCTTGCATAGCTAGCGCTGCGACTCCGAAACGGGGGGAAATGGGGCGACCATAAGGGGGACTCACTTGGCACCCAGAGGGCTGGGCTGCGGCTTCTCGGGCCGCTTCGGGGGGATGGATCCGGGCTTGAGCAGCGCTGCTGCCGCTGCTGCTTTGTTTGGTGGAGGAGCGGGCTTCTTCGGGGGGACCACTGGGGCTGTGGGTTTGAGGGGTAGTCGGAGATCCAGCACTGGCTTCTCTAATTTGGGGTGAGGAAGTAGGAGAAAGATTCAAATATTACTGTAGAGTTACTCCGTACAAATTCAAGCATGTTAAAGGAACCTACATTCTATGCATGTTGGATTTTTAAATTTTATTTCTCTTTAGGTAGGTTATATTGGGCCCAAGTGGGTGTGACAAAGTACATAAATGAAAATACAATACAGGCATTGATAAACAGATGGACGAATGGGACTACTGACTATGGGACTAATGGTTTTCCCAAGTCTAACCACTGATCTTAGGTTTCTCCAAAAGTAAAGCCTCCTCTGGTCTTTCTTGTACAGAGCATCAGTATTCTCCACTTCTACTTTGAGAAAGTACCAAAAGTATAGGACTTGAGGGTGTTGGTTTTCCACTGTAACAACTGGTACCGGCACCGAATGACATCACAAGACGAGGCGGGGTACTTTTGGGCTGAATTTGAAAAACAGCTACAGTGTATTACAGGGCTAGACGATGTGCGATAATACCAACATTGAATGTTCTGCACATTCAATTCTTAATCTAGCTGACTAGCGCTGCAAGATCAGTCTTACTTTCAATTCTGTACAGACATTATACCGAAACAAACTCCCTGCTCTAAAACATTTTTATTGTCACGGAAAAAAAAAAAACTTAGCTATTGCGTAGTGTGTTTCAGAGGCAGGCTATTTGCATAACCAATCAACAAATAAAGTGTTTCAAAAAGTACCGAAGGACCAAAGTACCCCAGCTGGTATGGTACTTTTGGTACTGGTACTTGACCACAAGTCAGTGGAAAAGGGAAAGTACCAAAACTATGGTATTTGTTGGGATGGAAACACCTCTTGGATAACTGCACCACCTCCACATCCTCTCCCTGAATGAGGCCACAAGCTCGTTATATGTTAGTCATGCTTCTTAAGGCTGGTTCATACTTCTCCACACAAGCGCGACACTCGTGTATCCACTCTGCACATGCGTACACAGAAACGTTCATAGTTCTCCGGTCAAGTTGCATACTTTGCATATGTGCACAACATGTTGTATTTATGTTTTTTATTAATAATATAAATTATTCTGATATTCCCGGCACACGTACCAAAGCAGTGATGTTTGTGTCAGTGTCTCAGTGTTTTATAGTGAGCCAGCTCACAGGGTTGCCAACGTTGCTTAGCTGGCTGGCGTGAGATTTTCAATTCCAAGTCTGCACACACATACACACGCATTTACATGTATGTAACAGTTTTATTACCTTGTAAATAGTCTGTAAGGTTTGGAAATTGCCCCAACGCCTGCCAAAAGAATCCATGTTGGTATTTAAAGTGGATGCTAGCAAAGCGATCATGTGCAGTGTGCCTGCGTACACCGCTGCATGGACACAAATTTGGGGTACAGCCGGCGTTCATCCGCTGAGGCACACAATGATGCATCTGCTCAAATGTTTAAGACACGTTTGAGGTCCACTCGTATGTGTGCAGAAGTACGAACCAGCCTTTAGCTTAATCAATCCGAATTCATACACGACTAGCATACTGACATCACGTTATATGGGTACCTGTGTATACCAGGACAATAAAGTTGAACTAATGTGAACTTAATTGAACTGAATTGCTTCATATAACAGAATAGCAGTAAATTATAAAATGAAGTACATATAGGCCCCTCTGGAAATAAATACTGCTACCCAGGGCTTTAGAGAACAGTATGAATCGGTAAAGATGCTGGCTTTTCGGTACTACAAGGATTATCAAATTGCGGGCTTAAGTAAACGTGTGTACAGAATCAAAAAGTCACTATCTGGAGAGATTGGTATGCCAGTTATCTGCAGTCCTGGTTATCAAGCACCGATAACACAGATCATACAGTATTAATGTCTTGTTGTACATCATATGTGTTTGGTGTGCAAATAGATAGGTCTTTATGAAAAGAAAACGAGCCAGGATTGGGGGCAATTTCCCTGCATGGAACTTTGTTCTACACAAAACACCAGCATCTGCTTGTTGTGCCTTTTAAGCCAACCGAACAAACCGATAAATGCCTGCAATCGCAGCAAGAACCCTCCCACAACTGTGTAACGGATGGAAACTAGGGCAGGTGGAAACCTTGCACGATGTATTCAGCGCATGCACTTTCCTGCGAAGTGTCAGCTTCTGTATCTCAGCATCAAAGTCACACGGCTGTGACAGCCATGAGGGATTTGCATCACAAATCAGTCACACACACACACACACACACACACATTCATATATGCATAGTTGGGGACCATCCATTCATTTAACCACTACTCAGCCCAAACCTCAACCATAAGTAACCAAACAAAATACAAGACTTTTGACATGTTTATGTTTTTGATTGCAAGGGCAGATTTTTTGGGGGGGGAAAAAGGTTCCAACAACAGCAAAAACCACCTGATGAACATGAGAGCTCAATGCAGACTGAGGGCACGAGTTTAAAGTGGTGACAAATATCTTATGAAAGGTCCAAAAATACAGTGAAAACACAGGAACTCTACACTATTGCACATCTTATCGTGCAAAACATAAAAATAGAGATAGGAAAATGGAACAGGAAAAATTGGAGAAAGCCCCCAACTGACCATCTCAACACAACAGCAGCACCTACGTCTGTGTACGGTGATGGCTCACTGATGAGTTAGGTCAGCTGACCCCTCTGTGCTAAGTCACCCAAAGGGCTACCAGTCAAAACCACTCAGTCACACCAGATGAAACTGTATTTGTTTAAAACAGGCTGCCCAAAAGCTCCTTATAATTCTCCTAAGTAATTCTCAGGCACAGATTTATAAACAGGGATACTGGTACAGATTGATCTGAGCAGACGGTGGCATTCAGGAAGCGTGCAGCAAACGCTTCTTACCTTTGTCTTCCAGCTTAGGCTGAAGTGGCTTCTTGTCAGCACTAGGGACCTCCGGCTTCAGGCCTATAAGTCGAAACATTCCCGTTAGGTGGCTGCCCCCGCCTTGTCTGCTCTCCTACTCCACAGGTGCTTTCAAAGAGACTAGACAGTCGTCTTGTTTCTGTGCGGCTTGCGGGAAATAAGCACTCGCACTTCCTGTAACGGGCATGCTGCTCCACTACCCGGTCTGCATGTGCGCACATGTGCGTTTGCAAAACGACGTTCCTTTGCTACTCCTCACGCTTACTTCCCCCCCCCACCCCATCACAGACATTTAAGCTCTCAAAGCTAAAATCACAGGCTACCCCTGTTTCTCAGAATATAAAAACCAAAAAAAAAAAAAAAAAACCTTGCCTTTAGTCTAATGAAATTACTAAAAGGATAAGACACTTTGTAAATGTTTAGCTTGCAAAAGTACATTCATGTCTGAGATCTTCACCACTGGCTTCCCAGCTCTGCACATCCCCAGAATTCTAAGCAATCAAGCCGCAGCTGACATACCCAAGGTTTTTGAAGGTGGCGGCGGCTTTTTGGGTTTCTGAAATGGAGAAAAAAAAAAGGTTAAAGCTTTAGACCAGGGGTCTCAAACTCCAGTCCTGGGGGGCCGGAGCCTTGTGTAGCTCAGTTCTTTCCCTCTTCCACCACAAATGATTCAGCTAAGGAGTTGTGTGGTAATTAGCACAAGGAGTTTAATCAGGTGTGTTAAATGAGGGTGAACCAAAAACTGTGTAGGGCTCCGGCCCCCCAGGACTGGAGTTTGAAACCCCTGCTTTAGACTGACACCATTCCAAACACTCTTCTTGACACCTGTGATGGGTGCCATACAACAGACACCTGGAACCAACATATTCCCTCATTACACAGAAAAAGGTTCCAGGTTACGTACAATCACAAACTTCTTACTGCTGGTGTATCAAAGAAAACAGCACCCGCTTAAATTCTTTACCATAGTTGGAGGAAAGGAAGTTTAAACACAGCAGAATTGGAGAGCAAAACAGTGCACAAATCACACAACAATAACATGTTGCTCATGCTTTGTTAGGAGAACATAATGATTTAATGACCTTTGACATTCTGGTCATCTGAAGAACAGAAACAGATTAGAAATGGAGTGAGAGAAACCCCTGCACGGTTACAAGACTCATTAGCACAAACATCACAAATCAATTATTAACCAGGGTATCTATTCCTCCCCAGGCTCAATGAGCAGGATTAACGAATAGAAAAAGCACTGCAACCAACAGGGGGCTAAACGTGATTAAAGGAATTTGTGTCTTATAAACTTCAGCAAGCGAGCAAGAACAAATTACTTGATTATAACCTGAAACTCACTCACTCATTATCTCACACACACTGAGCTTTAAGCACCAGAGAAGCGCACATCCAACCAGCATTGCTAGCTTATCTAACCCAGCACAGCGGCGACAAAAACAGCCCTAAATGAAGATAAACCACAGTGTTCACAATCATAAAAAAGAAATGATCTTCAGTCGTGCAAGAGTCAAAGGCAGAAGATGAAATAAATATCAGCAGCACATTTTACTTCCAGTTATCTGAAGTTGGATCAGCTGAACTATGCGGTTGGAGCCTTTGGTGAGTTTTAAAAGCCCCCAGACATTGTGTGAGGCTTCGAAAGTCAAGGCACATTTCAGAGTGATTAGAAAGGATGCCATTATCAGGAGGCTTTAAGATCTCTATAATCTGTGGCGATTCATCCCTTAATTTTTGAAAAGGTCCTTAAATGAATCTTGGCAATGTCTTCAGATGCTGGGAAAACCATCTTTAAAATACACTTCCACAAATTATCTGCAAGAACAGTTTCTCTCACGGTATAACCCAGGCCTGCAACAGTGACAGCACAATGACACTTAAGTACCCTGTCAGTTCTTCAGTAGCGTAGAACTCTAATTTATTAAACACCATATCTATTCCTCTAAAAACCACTACACTGGATTAATAATTGAAAAAAGCACTGCAACCAATAGAACACTTAATATGATTAAGTCAGTTAGTGTCTTTACCTGTTCAAACAGTTCTTCCATACTTGATGAGGTTAGCTTTTAAACAAAATAATAAAATATAGAAAAGTCAACCACCTCAAATTCCAGGGAGTAAAAACAAAGTCACACCCACAAACTTTCACTTTCTAAATCACTTATTTGTGTTTTTCCTGGATCGATGCCATTTTGGAGGCTACACAGTCCTGAATCACAAACCATTTACAGGAAAATCTTGTTAAAAGTAGTAGTTTTCATGTGAACTAATCAGTACTAACCAGGCAGTTAATCACCCACCCAGTGACTCCTTGGCCCCCCCACCCCACCCCAGAAGACGTCTTCAACACATTTTATGTTTTAATAAGTTTCCTGTGCTTCCATCCTTTAAATACAGACTACAGCTGCAGAGGAAAAGGGAGGGAAAAAAAAACAAAAAAAAAAAAAACAAAGTTTTCAATGTAGGAATCTTAATGTATCCGTATCTCCCTGGAGTCGGTATTTTATATTCCTTAGTGGTAATAAGCTTGCCAACAGCAGCCACACCAGCACACAAAACCAGTTACCCATTTCAATATTGACTGGTAGAACTAGTAAATAAAGACATCTGATAGAATTGCAATGATTGCGGGAAACTCCTTTTTAAAAGGTTTTTTAATTTTTAAAACATTTAACTGACGAAGGTAAAAGTGAGTGAATGAGTCCCACAGCGGGGAAATTGCTGCCTTCCAGTCACACATCCAACTGCGTTACACGTTTCACACTAGTACTACAAGGGGCAGAGAGCTCCTGTAGGATCCAATGCTAATTCACCCCTTTATATTACATGTGCCAGATGCTGAAAAATTTAAATGCCATCCATCGTAGAGACATCACTAACAAATAAAGTATATACAGTTGTACACGCTCAAAGAAATTAGAATATTAAATATACAATTAAACTGCAGGCCTAGCCTATCATTGCACAGTAGCCTAACCCAATTGTATGCAACAGATAGTAAAAAGTGAAACCTGTAATGTTAGCCTAGTACTGTCATAAGTGAGGAAGATGAGGGGACATTAACAGAACACTATTTAGCAATTCACAGGACAGGAAAGTCAGCCAACAGCCAGTAGCTTATTCTCAGTCGCTCACGATCCCGTGATCCCACAGTACATGCAAGTCTGCAGAAATCAGCAACAGCAACGACAGCTGTCGAAATTGTGGAGTGAAATTAAAATTCCAAATGATTGGCACTAGACAGCCAACGTGGATTTCTGCCAAAGATCATGCAAATATTTTTTAAAAATTCGAATTTTATTTGCACAAGGCAGTTCGACCTCCCAAGTCTAGTGTGCATCGACACCTATTGGCACCCCAAACTCAAACAAATATCAGTCTGAGTTGCACAGCTAATATCCTCTTGGCAATGTCAGCTGTTTTGCAGTTGCATCTCAAAATAAACAAGACGTCAAACTGCATGGACTTGACAAGGTAAACTGCTCAACCAATGCTGAAAACTCTTGCTAAAACTTAAAATAACACTGAATCAGTGCAATGCCTGGTGCAAGTTAGACTCTGAATAATCAGGGTAACTCCGGAGACAAGCTACAGCTTATTAAATACATATTTTGACAAATATAAAAAATGGGGAATTGTCTGGGGAAGACCTGTCCTGCAGTGAAATGTGTGCTGCGCTCTTTTGTTTAAGAAATTCAAAGATACACAAAAAAAAAAAAAAAAAAGTTAAAAAATTTCTTAGATGCTTGCATCCAAAGTGGCATGCAACTGAGAAAACGGGGTCAGCCAGTCTCAAAAGAAACTGGGGTTAAGGGCCTCACTCAAGGGGCCCAACGATGAAATCACCCTGTTGTATGATTCCAGCTATGCACGTTAACAACGCTGTTAGTAACTATGCTTTGGGGAAACATAGCCCAGTTCAACCCAGGTTGGCAAATTCTGCCTGCACTGCTCTTCAATGAACACTTTAGCAAAGCCAGGTCTTCCTAACTGCGGATAGAGAGACTACTCCAGACTACTAGACGGGATAGACAGACTACTCCACTAGGCTCTCCTTCTCTGCACTGCAGCATCTACTGTCAAGAGCCTAGAGGTCAGGGGGTGGAGTCAAGCGAACGGGATGTCACAGCATTCGATGCAGTACATAGTATGCAGAGTGGAATGCAACGAGTGGCTTACACCACACTATTCGGAAGTGCGCATCTTAGTCGGTATCGGGGGGGGGGGGGGAAAGGGGCTCATACTGCTTGAGACTGAGAGTTCTCATAGCAGTGCTACTCTCATATTCATAGTTATGCCAAACCCATTGTTTTTCATGTAACAGTAATGGAATCACATGGGCGGCCACTTTTCCCATTGGTTGAAAATGAAGCAGTTCATTACTGATGCATTGAGTTAAATATGTAAATGCATCAGGCAACAAGACTTCACCTAACTTGTGACTAATAACTAATAAAACCGTGTACACAATTTGCAAAGCCATGCCAACCTATTTGCTGGGAGATTTGTGTAATCATGTGCTGCTTAGTGAACAGGAGATCTGAAGCAGGACCTTCCACAGGCTGTCGGAAGACAGACTTACCTCTTCAGAATCTTGTTTAGAAGACGATTTAAATGACCCCTTGGAAACCACTCCCTGTTAAAGGAAAATCAGGGATGTAATTCCTTAATTTGTAATTACATATCATAAGTAATAACACTGTGCAATATAAACAGCTGAAAATGACATCAGCTACATATTAGTCTGGGAAAGTTCCCATATCAAGGGCTATAGTGACCTCACCTCTTTGTCAGAGTCCGAAATCACAGTCACGAAGTTGTCAGGAAAGACCCCCTCTCTGCCATTTATCTCGCCTTTCCACCAGCCAGGTTCTCCAGTGTCCTGAAAGGAGAGACTCATTTGCCATGTGCTTGCATTTAAGGGTGAAAAATAAAACTACTTCTTGTATGGAGAGTACCTCATCTAGTGACCATTTGCAAATACGATGATTAAAAAAAATAAATAAAATCATCTTCCGACCAATGCGCACGTTTTGGGCAAATTTTGTACGGCAGACAAGGCACACCAGAGAAAAAGAGAGAGAGAGATCTTTGAAGTAGAATGTACAAAATGTCCACTTCCTGAAGAAACTGAATGGAAGACTGAAGTCCTAAGCATAGTCGCAGTCACAGTTTAGTGACATTCATGATTTTCACTTAATCTGGTCATTGGAATTGAACTAGGTCGTTAAATGAGGAGTGATTGTTTTAGTAATGTCCTGCATACAAGCAGCTGCTATTTATAACCACTAGATGGTGCACATGCTTTTCTAATGTTTCACAACTCTGCAAAATCAGTTTATTTCCCGACCAGAATAAGCAATTAACTGGATGGTTGCATTTAATCATTTATAAACTTGTTGTGAAGCAACAGCTTTTATTAGGCGCACCGCTTTGAGCAACTGCACAAAAATTCAAGTGCACAGGTTCGAATGATCAAGAGAAACAAACACCTATGACTCCCAGTCATTTGCATGCTGCAGAATGCTGTGGGTGCACTCCTCCCTCACGCACACAGAAAATAAATATAACCTAAAGATTTACACTCTCCCCAAAGCTCAGGTACGAGAGAAAGAAGGAGCAACAAACGCTTTTACTGGTTAGCCGTCACTAGGGTTCTGCACGTTCTATGCACGTTCTATGCACGTTCTATGCATGAAAAGTAAGAAAAAGCAACTGGCAAAACACCATTGGGTCACCCACCCCCCCCCTATGCCCTTACCCGTCCAATAGTAACATCTGCTCAGGAATGTGGTACCTCCAGACACGACGGGCTGTAAGCACAGTGCAACACGCTACCCCACTGTCTGCAAGCCAGGGATTGCCACCGATGTACTCAATAGCTTAGCATATAAAAGGCAATATCTACGTTCAGCACAAAGCACTCGAACCATTAAGCCAGGAAGAAACTAACTGGCTCACACGTCCTCTGTTCTGCAATACTACAATCTACTTTGGTTTGAACACACACTGACGAAGAGCTAACATCCTGAAGAGCAGCTGCTGCCAGAGAAATCTGAATAAGCGAAGACGGAGGTCGAGAAATTATACGGTTTCAGAAAGACTGAGAAAGAGAGGTGGTTGAACGTACCTTACTGAGGATGCAGATGATGTCGCCTTCCTTCAGATTCAGCTCATCCTCGTTGGTGGCACCGAAGGGGAATGTGGCCTTGCAGTACTCTTTCACTTGGGACAAATGGATAAAAATAGGCATCAACAGCAGGTCCCCATGAGAGATCAGCTAAACTAGCTTTTATACCACCAAGCCAAGTGCTCACACTGTCATGTTTCATTTCCTTCATTCAGCCAAAGTGGGAGAAAATGCTGCTTAGGGGCAGAGAATAAGTTAGTTTTATCGAATGTATTGAAGATGTCGAAAATGGGACCCTACTTCAGGAAAACACTCAGCAACAGCTATTTACACTGGGCTCATGTCCACAGGAGGATGCTACAGTATCACATTCTGTTTTCAGCTGCACCAATATCATCAGAGTAAATAAATCACCTTACTCTGTGACACACGGGTACACTCAAAGAGTGACATCACCTAACACACCCAGCACGTGGCGGGAGATACGACAATTTTATCATGACCGGCTGCACTTGTGTCCACGATAAGCATTTCAGAATTAATCGCATGTATAGTGATACAGCAGCGCTTAACAGCATTATTATGATGACTATGATCCGTCACACGATGCCTGCATATTCGGAGGCTACAACAGCACTACAGCAAAAACAGATCACAGCAAAACAAAGCAATTTCAGCCTGCACATCTTAGTGCTGTCTACATCTGCCACTTTGTCAGTTATCCGTCTCAGTGGAACTTAACTTGGTGACTAGACCTTGAGCTAAAAACCCAAATCATCTTTTATAAATGGTTAAGATAATTTGCATAATTCCAGTTTATCTGGTATGCAATAAAAAAGTGATCTATTGTGTGATGTGGCCTACTGCCCATCCCTACCTAGTACCAAACAATTCTGATTCTAAAGGCTTGCAGATATCAACAGTTATATCAGTCCATTACTACAACTAAGTTAACAGCATTTCCCTCAAGGTAGGCACTTGTATTCAACGCTCTTTGAAACCCCATCTTCAGTGCGTTACCATTTCCACAATTGACGTCACTTACAAAATACAGGTAGGACAAGGATATTCTGGCACATTGAGGCGGCAACAATTGAACTAGGATCACACCTACTAATGGTTAAAGTGCCAAGTCACTCAATGGGCATGCATAGTAGTTGGCAAGCCCTACTGCCTGAGTAAATCCTTTTGCAAACATGCACTTGGGAGTCCAGACGCAGTCATGAAACCAGACAGTGAAGTTTGCCTTGAATCATGGTTGTAAAAAAGTTGAACATCAAGAGCCAAGGCTTACAGGGGTGAACTAAGATATTGACCTATATTGTGCTAAAGAAATGTCACACCTTTGTAAAACCAGTAGCACGCAGTGCATAACATTAACATGTCTTACCAGACTGTGGTTTAAGTGTCATTTAAAATCTCATGGGGACCTTAAAGTCAGTAAACAGGCAGCATGCCGTCTGCCTGTACTTACCTTTGATTTTGCTGTCCCCATCTGCTTTAACGGAGTCTGTCATGTTCAAATGCGTAGGCTTTGCAGCAGATGGCAGTGATGGCAGTGGCTAAAATGAAGCAAAACCACATGATGGATTTACTGGCGTGACTGGGCTGTGGGAGGTGGGCGACCGGCGGAGACGAGATGGTAGAATAAGAGGAGCATAGATGACACAGGTGTAGTGCTGGTTTATGGGTAATGACTTTTACAAAAATGTGAGGGATTCAAGCCCCAGAACCTCAGAGAAAAGTTCTCCTCAGGGGTTACCTTCAAAATACTCAGCTGGACAAATACAGAAATGAAGGTAACAAAATTGCTAAACAGGTTAATGTTACATGGGTTTAAATGATTTGGCAAAGTACACTGCCTGGCCAATGCATGATGTAGGTGGCACTAATGCATGGCGCACAAACAGCTCAGTATGGCCACTGGTAAGCAGTCCAAAGACCAGAACACAGTTAGTATGTAAATCGTGTATTAGAAAGAATGGGTTGGGTGACATTGAGCTTTCATGTGAAAAGAACGGGTCCCGCAATCATGAAAAAATGGCACACCACCACGAACTTATGGACTGGCTACGTGTCACATGAAGCCAGCTACATGAGCTTGGAGAATGGGCTTTTTGTTGCTGCAGTGAAAAGGAAAAAAGAAAGAGAGGTTTTAAAGGGTTAGCTACAAACGGGACTAGCTTTTGATTCTTACAAAAAAGCCTATAATGAAGAAAGAGGGAAAGAAAAAACTGGTCAGACTGCAGGCATGACCTCACCCAGGTGTAACCCACGTTACTTTTCAGCCCACAGAAACCAGCCAATGAAGTGTTTTAAAAATAACGTGTCCAAATCCTGCCAGGCAGACAGCCTTAATTTTAGAAACCACATTATGAGCCAGTTCCAGATACCAAATTTCTACATCATGCCTCCATTATATGTCTTTTTATTACATTTTCCATTCCATCAGGACTAAGACAGTCAAACTGCTTGAAAGCTTCACCCCAACAACAATCTATGAACAAACACCTTTTTTCAGAAAGTGTTGATTGTGAAACCTATTAACACGTCTGTTACACCTATAATTATTCTGACACACATCAGAGACTGACACGAGGCGTGCAATTAAAACTGGGCGTCTAATAATACACCTCTTCAAAGTCAAAATTGTTTAGTATGCAGAGATGGAAATACTAATGTCTAATTGTTTTATCATGCCAGTGTCACAAACCAAATGTTAGTAAAACCACTTTTCTGTTTTCCCCTCTATTTTCACTTTACATAGTTTCAAAATAGAAAACAGTCGAAGCAAATATGGACTAAAACTTGACATTTAAGCGCTGTGAGTAAATTCAAGTTGTGAAATCTGTCACAGAGCCCTGAAAGGCTATTCCTCTGCTCAATATAATGCAGCGAACACTTCTAACAACGCCATGTACTGGTCTTGCTGTATATTGTATTTGAAAAATGAATCTGACGGCCACTATGAATTTGTTCACAGCTACAAACCTCCAGCGCACATGGCAGTTTACTCACTTTCTCTGCTTTCTTCTCTTCCACGTCCGAGTTGGAGAGACGAACTTTCAGCTTCACGGATCCTTCACGAAATATATCCCCGAAGCCGACGCCCCGGACCTTCTTCGGCTGCGCGGAGACCCCGTTACCGGTGCCCTGGGAGGGGTGCGGGGAGGTTGGCGTGGTGGAGGGGGCAGCCGTGCTGTCCTTCGCCGCGCCGTCTGCGAGAAACCAAGCGTGTGAACACACACACACACAGACGACCAAGACCTAGAAACTCACAGATACAGAACCCAGGGCGCGATTTAGCCGAATGGCTCTTGCAGGGACTTGCACAGACATAGCCGATAAAATTTGGTAGGAATGCGGAGAACAGCGAGTAAATATGCGAGTTCCTCATGCCGTCAGCGGGGTATGACATCTCAGGACACTCCAACCACACGTTCACGGAGACAGGAAAGCTTCTTCGGTGTTTTTCCTTTCTTCACCTGATTCATCTGTTGAGTGGTTTGCCTCCGAGTCTTCGGTCACTTCAGCTTCTTTCACAAAGTTTGACGGGAAGAGGCCAGATTTACCATTCATCGTTCCACTCCACCAGCCCTCCTCGACCTATGCAACAAACATTGGGGGTTTTCGCTGAACTAATGTAACGCACACAGTCAATCTATGGTTTAGAGAACAACACAGTTGAACCTTTATAAAGGCCGCTGAGCAGACACTTGAGCTGTCACTATTAAAATAGAACTAGGTTGAGCAACACGTAGGAATAAGGAAAAAAAAAAAAAAAAAAAAAAAAGCAGAAAATGGGCAACTCAGAAGGTCACTGGCTTTTTACCTCTTCGATGATGTCGATAATGTCTCCAACCTTAAGCTCCAGTTCATCTTCATTTTGTGGAATGTACTCAAACAAAACCTTGCACTGCCTCTTCTTACGTTCTAAAGCATAGAGAGGACACTGAGACCAAGAAAGGATTTAAGCAGTGACAACAGACCAGTATTTCTGCTAAATTTGCTCCGGTCTGACGACAGTACCTACGCATAGCATTTTCGACTGCACCCACACTACAATTAAAACAAAGCGTAAGGTAGCACTGGTGACCTGCACCTAACAGAAAATGTAAGCATACCTGGCAAGGAATCCCCAACCAGCACAACACTGTTATTCATTGCAAAGAAGCCCCTTCCCCCTCCCCCGTTCTCAGGAAATATTGCACATGCCCAGACCTGGCCCTGAAACAATAAGGTTCGGACTTGCTGGCTTCAGAAACATTTTCCCCGTACCAAAGACACGCCCCCGAACAAGCAGATCTGCACGCTGCCACGAAGGCGGAGAACTGAGCTACAACAAACAAGCGCCTTGTGACGCTGTCGATTGCGTTCATGAACGGCGCGCCAACGCTCTAGCGTTATGCTCATCTACAGGAAGTCCTCAGCTCACAACTGTAGAATAATTCACAGGAGGAGGAAAAAAAGAAAAAAAAAAAAAACACACACACACACACACACACACACACACACACACGTATATATACTAATACACAGATATATACACACACATACATACATACATACATACATACATGTGTGTATATGAGAATCAGCAGCCATCAGAGTAAGACAAAGCATGTGACACCCCGCCGCATAAGGGCAGCATCGTTCTCCAAGGAG
This sequence comes from Boulengeromyrus knoepffleri, assembly GCA_026770805.1. Taxonomy (NCBI): domain Eukaryota; kingdom Metazoa; phylum Chordata; class Actinopteri; order Osteoglossiformes; family Mormyridae; genus Boulengeromyrus; species Boulengeromyrus knoepffleri. The sequence goes on from JABJVO010000006.1 coordinate 281,219, forward strand.
ATGACGAGCTGATGCACCTAAGCCGCCATCGGCCCAGCCGAAGGACCCTAAACATCAAGCACGGAGTGACACGCTGGGGTGCGCAATCCCGCCCCCCCCCCCCCCCCCCCCCTAAACCCCCAGACACCCCCAAACACCGGAGGCGCGCCACCGCCCCCCC
>JABJVO010000006.1:281388-293241 GCA_026770805.1 Boulengeromyrus knoepffleri
GACCCGACACATCAAGCACGGGGGGGCACGCTGGGTGGCGCCACGCCCCCCCCCCCGCCCGTTACTCATTACCTCCAGGCCCCAAGCTGCGGGACAAGGACGGGGGAAGTGAAATCGGCACTACGCACGTGAGCGGCCGGCCGGCCACCCGGGGCCTGGGTGTTAACCCTTCATGGAGGCTCCTTCTTGGCGCACTTGACACTGAGGCAGCCTTGTGGTTGAATTCCTACTTCCTAGTTTCTCTTTGCTTGAATTGTATGAGTAAATACTCTGCTGTGTGAGTGAGAATAACAGTAAGAAGCATGTATGCTGTACAATTTGCCCAGCATAAAAGCTTCCCGTAAGCAAACAGCCTAACATAAATATGATCAATTCAGGCTGAAAGACAGCATCTTCAGAGGACCTGGCTGCACAAGACCGAGCATAGCCACATCTCTGCCATGTTAAGGCCTTATCTAATGAGAAACCAGCAAGCATGGCTTTACCATGGTAATGCTTTCCTTTGGTGGGGGAGGGGGTTGTGGTTTGAAATAAGATGTTGTGCTAAGGCTTTCGTGCATGTTCTCATCTGTGTAGCAAATGCCGTGTTCAAAAACAGCAAGCCTCAGATAAAATGCAGGTATGCCCCTTAGGCAAAATTGCATTATACTACAAGTCAAAATCTGACAGCACTGAGAGCATTGTTAATTGGTGTTTAAACCAGTACTGTCCCGACCTAGAAACTCAAGCGTACGTCACGTTTTGTACCCTGGAACCACATCGCCCCCTTGTGGCGTGATATGGCTTACTCTTCACAAAGGTCCTGGGAAGCGAGTGTGGCTGGAATCCGCCAGCAGGGAAGCCGTAGGTGCTCATGCGTTGGACCAGACTGGCTACGTTGCCTGAGGCCCGGTCCCTCCGCAGGACAGGTTCCTCCTTGCCTTCTTCCGTGGTCCCTTTCTTAATCTCCGGGAAATGCACACAAGTTAAAATAAGTCATAGGTTTCCAGGCCTCTTTGCAAGTTAAGCAGACAGTCCAGGGAATTGCATGCAATTGCTTTATTAGTAGTCTGACGTCTTCCTTCTGGCTGTGCATATCCTCTTCAACAGTCTAGTTTACCAGGGGTAGACCGCAAACTTGTTAACTACACAGTAAAACACAAAATGTGAACAACTATTCATACAATAAAAGTACAACATTTTTTGGCTCCCCCAACAGCTGAAGCCCTTCCGTCCCCTGAAAGAAAGAAAAAACAGACTCCAACATCCTGTCTGCAACAGTTCCTAGAGAAAAAAATGTGTGTGTGTGTTACCAGGAGCTCGGGCACTGAGTCAGTCATTGAGAGCAGCTCTCAGTTCCCCGTCTCCAACAGTTCATCCATTACTCAGTGCATTCATCTTTCACAAATACTATCCTCCTGCTGTGCTACTTGATCAATAAATTTCAATACAACTAAAATTTGCTGCAAAACATTTTGCTGAAAAAAGTGTTTTTTTCCTTTGAATGACTAAATGTGTAACATAATCATTATTAATTATCATCATTATCATCAACATATTAAACCATTTCACATCGTCACACGGCCAAACTATGCACCGAACGTGCAGTATAACAAATGGGATACCGATATATTTTCAAATGAGATAAAGAATGAGACAATACCATTTTTAGATACACTTTCATTGTGGGCTAAAATGGTACGAGCCACAATTTTTAAATAAAGACCTATAGCACTCTTCCTTGGAGTGAAAACGAGAGGGATCATTGCAAGTTGGTTCACTTTGTTTTACAACAATGCCAGAGCACTCAGATTAAAAATACTGTAATTTGCAATATTTGTTTTATTTTATTGATGGCTAATGCCTTAAAATGCAGATCTTTCCAGTTAGGCTATTGGTGGACATAGTGGAGTGAAACACTTCCTTGTTACTTCAACTTTAGTTGTATAGCACATTTAAAACAACTATAGTTGACCAAAGTGCTTCACAGGTTAGCCAGCAATAAAACAAGGAACAAGAGACAATTAAACTAAAATAAGATGAAAATATAAAATAAGGTACAATTACGCTACACTGAGATGTCTGGGCTCAACTCAAACCAAAAGCCAAAATAGGTGGATTTTAAGTAAGGACTTGAAAGTCTCTAAATTTCGTACAGATCTGATGTTCTGAGGCAGGCGGTTCCACAGGACAGGGCCTACAGCGGAAAAGGCCCGATCCCCTCTATTTTTGAGCCTTGTCCTGGGAACGTCCAGAATCATCTGATTAGAAGACCTTAGCGCCCTAACTATGGTGTGGATACTTAAAAGCTCAGATAAATAAGAAAGGGTGACATTTAAAGCCTTAAAAACAAGCAATAAAATCTTAAAATCAATTCTAAGAGATGCAGGAAGCCAGCAGAGAGGACAAAACTGGGGTAACGTGCTCATGCTTTTTTGTCCCCTGTAAGGAGCAGAGCGGCCGCATTTTGGACTAACTGCAGTCTCCGAATACCAGAGTGCTCCAGGCCTGCATACAAGGAGTTAAAGTAGTCGAGCGGAGTAGAAATAAAAGCATGGATCACTCTCAAAATCCCTATGAGGGAGACAGGGCTTGACTTTGACCAGCTGTTGATAGAAACTTGTTTTGACCACAGAACTAATGCCTGTCTAATTTAAAACTACTGTCAAGAATAAAAGCCCAAATTCTTGGTAAAGGGTTGAGTATTAAATCCTAAAATTCTAAGAGTGTGAGCAGAGCCATTGAGCTGTTACACATGCTTTATTTGACTCAAACAATATCAGTCCCTGCGGGATTTCCTCGAGTTTGTTTTTATGATAGTTATGGTCAAAAAGTTTTCATTTTACAGAAGTTCTTCTCAAAATTTGCAGTGTAAATTGTAGAGTTTTGCGCGTTTGCTGAAAATTTGCATGAATTGGCAAAATTGTGAATTCAGGATTTTTTTATATAGTTTTTTACTACCAGTGAAGAAAGAGACATATGTAATTACTTTGTAAGTTTTACATTGCACAAATAATTACATTGCAATATATTGCAGGTCTGGTCATGTTCCAGATCTCTTCCAGTCAATGTGTTTTTCCTAGAGCCATAGCTCTGTCTGTATTATTAATGACTGTTTAGGATTTACCATCCACAGAAGTGCGGCCGTGACTTCTTCCAATCTCTGCTGCAATAAAATACATTGAGAGAAAAATGCATTGCGTCCATTTCCAAAGTGCCCACTGTTTATTTTATGTAAACTACGTCCATTTGTGCTCTACATAATGCCTCAACCCAACTTAAAATGGTCGACTTTCTGGTAAATGAGATGTGTTCGCTGTGCTCATCATATCCCGGCAGAGGAGTCTGGCAAAAAACGTGCATGAACGTGCACTGTGATGGCGTCATAGGATGTGTCATGGTCCATATGTAAGGAATCTGTTGCTTTCTTGCAGAAAAGTCATAGTAAATTTGAAAAATTGTAAGCACATGCAAGTATTGCAGTTTGCTTGATTTTCTGTTAATTTCTGAGATTGCAGAATGGCGAAATCCTGGAGGGACAGCTATAGTGAACAATAAATTTGCGGGCAGGGACAGAAACCCTGTATTTGCATTTTGTCTTGATCACACCATTTTAATAAGTGTTTGGAAACCTCATATTTAGTTATAACCTAAAGCCACATATTTAACCAACTTAATAGATAATACCAAAATACATAGTGTATTACTATTGTGCCTAAAAAAGATATGTACCATACTGCCTAGCCTAACACACAGGCATAAATATGAAGAAGTGTTACATTTCAGAAAAATCACATATACTGGATGAAATGGACAAACTACTGAAAATGCATCAACATGGCTTTAATAACACAGGTCTACAAAAAAAAAAATTTCAGGTGCCAAGGTTTTTTGAATGGATTTAGGGTATTTTGAGGGCGCTGAATTAAAAAATCCCATTACTTTTGATGAATTGGTTCTAGTTTTTGAGATATTGGACATCCATGAAAATAATGCGTTCCCCCAATGCGACTTGTGTGTGATAAATGCAATAGCTTTCGGACTCTAACAGTGTCTTAGGTAATGAAATATCCCATATAATTATTTTGTATTTCAATTTGTAGGCCTACAATGCTATAAAAGCGACTTTTTGAAGCCAGAATTCAACTGAATTTGCAGAGGAAAAGTCAGCTACAGTATAAGTTTGTCAACCCAGTCTTGGTTTATACCCAAAAAGTTCTGTTTCTTAAGTATATAAATACATGTAAAAATTGTGACTTTATCAAGAAGAGCCTGTATTTACCAAATGCATGAATGACACTGAAGCTTCGGTCTGGAAGAGTTTTGTCTCTGTTGTGAAGAACTACTTGGGTAATCACAGAGCAGACAATTATGAAGAATTTGGGGTTTAATATGAGCATAAAGATGCACTATCTCCATAGCCATTTAAACAGATTTCCAGATAACCTTGGAGACTTCAGCGTGGAACAAAGCGAGAGGTTCCACCAGGATATAAAGGTGATGGAGGAGAGATATCAAGGCAGATGGGACATACACATGATGGCAGACTACTGTTGGAGTCTCCAACGTGATTGTCCTGATGACACACACAAAAGGAAATCACATAACCAGTGTTTTTTGAAGCATTGACATTAATAACAATTAATAACTAATTAATATTGTATCAATTAATCAAATTATACAGAACTTTTTCCTGTCACTGTTAGATATTTTTTGTATGATAAACTATTTACTTACTAGTTGCAACTAAAATAATATTCGTGCAATTCTGAATGTTTTTCCAAACGTGTTGCGTTAATTAACTATTAAATATCTCAGAAACTAGAGCCAATCTGGCAAAACCGAACTCATATTCTTAATCAGCACCATAAACTTAATATAAAACTGTTCAGACATCGTTGGCACCAAAATCACTGTATACCAGTGTAATCAAAGTACAATAATGATCAGCATAAATGACTGCTTTTGGCTTCAGGTTAAACAGAACAACACACTGCTTCATATCCATAGCTTCATCATGATCACTAGCACTGCTGTCTCCCACCTGCTGGGTTGGGAACTCGTGGCTCCACTCTATGTATGTTCTCAGTGATTGCACTGGTAGGGCAGGGCGATACGAACAAAATCTCATATCCCGATAACAACATATTACAGCTGTACCTCGTATTTATGGGTTTTTTTTCCTACTGATCAGCTGTAACTTCTGTAGGCAGCAAAAAGGGATGATAAATGCACATGGAAAAGAGGTGAGACGTGTCAATGTTAGGTTGTCCAAATTCATTAAGTTAAAAGGTTGTTAATAATTTATTATAAGTATAAAATGTTTTCATTGCTAAAGGGAGTATAATCCCCCCAAAGAAAAAGTGTCCTGGTTCTTCATAAGTCAGAGGTGGCAACCCTCCGCACAGCCCTATCCAAAGGCATGGACTTGTGTGAACATTCATCACTACATGGTCCATAGTGTGCAACTGAGAGCATGTGTGTGCCCTACAAACAACTTATACCCTGTCCAGGGTGTTCTTCCTTGCCCACCCCGTGACCCTATACTGGACTAGTGGTTGAAATGTCAGTTTATTTCCCAAACTATACACATTTCTCAATTTGTGTATGCGGATTTCTGGCTATGGGCTACCCATGTAAACAAAAAACAAAGGACGACCCTATAGCTTCCTGTCATGCGTTATATTAATGCACCCAGAGTGTAAGAAAACCTAACAATCAACAACAATTACTTTTTCTATAGTTAATTTCTACAATATTAGGATATTTATATTGAGTTATTACATTATTAGAGCTATCTGTAATGTTTTGTAATTTGTAATATATCGTACTGTGGTGCCTGCAGTTCACAAACACAATCCGTTCCAGGAAAGCGGCCGTGAACCAATTTGTACGTGAACCAAGGCATTTTTTCCCATAAGAAAGCATTGAAATTTGATTAATTCGTTCACAAGCCTACCAAATAATTTTTAATTCATTTTCTGGTTTTTATAGTAAAAACTTTAAAGGAAAACACGAAATAGTGTGCAGACAGGCAGACCAAGGCATCACAGGAGCAGAGAGAGACATGGAGACTTGCTTGCTGGGGAAATCACACTCTTTATTAACAGTCCTTAACCCTTGTATTGTTGTTGTTGTTAATGTTAATGGTTGCGTTTCCCTTTTGTCGCGCGCGTTTGCTTGTGTCTTGTGCGTACTCGGTCCGATCCTTGTGTGTATTTAGCATGTGTAAATCTTCCACCACGTGTGCTTCTTGCAGTTCGATGTCTTACAACCTTGTGTTTCCTGTCTGTGTATTTGGGTTCGGTGCTCGTTGGTTGCCTGTTGTGGTCCTTCTATTTACAATTGCACATGGGCCATGCTGGGACATGCGCCCCGCCGGTGCTGCACTAGTATAAAAAAAGGAATCTGGTCGAGGAATCTGTTCGTCAACCAAATTTTGTATGCAAACCAATGCATTTTTTTCACAAAATTTTTGGTTGTGAACCAAATTGTTCGCAGACCACAGTGTTCGTGAAACGCAAGCACCACTGTATTATTTTAATATTGGTACTTTAACTTCTTGATTACTTTCTTACGGGTCTGGAGCAACTGTAACCACATAATTTCCTCAGGGATTAATAAAGTATTCTGATTCGGATTCAATCATTTGTGACATCTTAAGATGCAACCCAAGAATCTGCTGTCCCAAACAGAGTACACTTCTCATAACCAGAGAAACAGGTGACATTTCAATTTTATGTTGATTTTCTGGATCCAGAGAACGTTACGGTAGCTGAGGCAGAAGAAAATTCCTTTGTGGCAACTGTCTGCCCGCAATACAACTGCCATTAAAGAGCTTAACACACCAAATATACATTAACAGTCGCACACACTTATCTACCGTGCACCATGAATCATACGCGTTTACATCAGCACTCAGTTTAAGTACTTTCTGTTCTGGCGGGGCCTCATCATTCTGCAATGCACTGCCAAAGTCAGGAGTCAGTGTTCACTGTCTGATTAATAGAAATCTGAACATGATTTGAATGAGCCGGCAACAATGCACACACTCGGATATCCATCTACTCACTTTTAGCAAGTCAATTTTTTTCGTCCGCCTGTGGTTTTTGTCTGACAAAACTGCCTACGCTATCAGAGGCTTGTCTGCAAACAAGGTCTGTAACAGTTTCGACACCATCTGCACTCCCCCCTTGGGGGGGGGGGGGGCGAGTTTGACCAGATTTGTCTATAAATACTGACATAAGGAAACTGTCGGGAAAAAGGCCAGCATGACCAGACTCACCTCTTCCTCAGACATGGTTTTCTGCCTTAAGGCCCGGTCAAAAAATATTGTAGACAAAAAAAAAACCAAAAACAACAAAAAAATACAACATCCGGGTACGAAGTTCAGCCCGATAAGCTCACTGCTTACTGGCTCCTTCAGGACAGCCTATCCCAGAGTCTGACGTGTGCAGTGGAAAGCCACAAACTACCCACTCATCCAACACACACATTCTGCACCAGCACACCCTAAGTAGCCATGTCCTTAGTCATACTTACACTTATTACCTGCGGACCGCAGAAACTGGTCAGCCCCAAAGAAGGGGACACGTGTGTCTCTTGCTTCATGTACAGTCTTACAGAAAACCCACGTCCAACCCCTTGCACTACCTTCACAAAGTTGTCCGGGAAGAGGCCTGTCTTCCCATTGAGGGTCCCCTCCATCCATCCCTCCTCCTCCACCTTCCGGACATTCCTGATGACATCTCCTGGGTGGAGAGTCAGCTCGTCGTCATGGAGGGCACAGTAATCATACTCCACCACAACGTCCACTGCGGGGGAAGGGAGGATGATGTGAGGAAGCAGGGCCAATATTCATGGCTTAATCCAGAAGTCAGACAGTTTCTGTGACTGATTTAGTTAGCGATAAAACTTTTCAGTCAAGCTTCAGTTTAATACAGTGTGTAATAGATTTAAAACATATGATGCCCCATTACCACGACAATCAAAATATTAACTGAACTATATTCTAATGCAAGGATGACAACTTGGATATGAATTATTTCTCACTGAAAATGTTACATTTTCCTTGGGTTTCACAAGTTTGCTGTTTGTGGGCGTATACGTAGTCGCCTTGGGCCACTTCTGTTTGGTGAGCATGACTTAGCATGCGAGGAATGCGGTACTTCTGACTGGTGAGAATGACTGTCACACAATGAAGACGGCATGAATTTGTAAAACTATTCTCATGAAAGTGTTAAACCCTGGATTAGGACGTGCTGTCTAATGCATATCCTAAAAATCGCAGACTTTGCAATTTGTTATTCATGTCGTTTCAAATTGCAATTTTGATTCGAAATCGATAAATAGTTCGGCTGTAGCTGTGTTTATGACGTTTGCACAATATTATGCCGCCGATCTTTTCCTTCTCACACCTCTCCCTGTACCAGGGCTTCAGATCGCGACTAAAATGGTCACATTGTAATTAGAAAAAATAAAATAACTAGAAAGGCAGGGAAAGTGGCAGCTTTTAATTATGTGCACTCTTAACTAGAGATGCATTGGTGCCAATCCAGACCTATTACACAGGATCGGGTATCGGCCATGCGTGACAAATCCACGTCCAATACTTACTTCTTTAGTTTTTGGTAATATTTATAAAGATAGATTTAACACGAAATATGAGCTATTTGTACAATCAATCACACGACAGCTCTTTCCCATTTTACATGTGTTTTTTTTGCGGCATTCAAATCGAACACTAATGCTGCCCCTCAGTCTTTTTTGCTACTCAGTGGGTGTGAGTACAGTGACTTCTGCTTGCTGTGACGTCATGCGCATACCCTTCGCAGTACGAGGAGCGCAAGATAAGACGTGACGATCTGGGAGTATTTTACGCTTTTAACAGAAACCAGTAGCACAGCGATTTGCAATCTTTGTAAAATAAAGTTTTGAGAGGCTGGAATAGCGTTTAATGGACAATCCCACTTAAAGTGCACGCAACTGTGTGAGAAAAAAAAGCAATGGATGATTTGGGAGACGCTAACTTAGACTGTTTTGCGAATTCACTGCAGCTTGTGATACAAGAGGGGCTGCCGTCGCAACAAAGTCTAACAGCTGATGCCAATGGGAGAAAAATTGCATTAAAATTTTAAGCATTCGCCACTTGTGTATACTTAATTTGAAAATATTCATATTGAACTGCAAATGCCTCAAAAACGCTTAAACAAGACGTACAAACGAGGTGAAACAGTACGTTATGTATGTTTGTAGTAGCCTAATTACATATTTTTGTCATACATTTTTTCCATCTGTATTTACTAGCTTAAAAAAATTAAAAGTATAACAAAGTAAAAAGAGGTCTTGTATCGGAATCTGTATCAGTATCCGCAGTTGTGTATCGGAATCGTATCGGAACTGGAAAAAAATGTGGATCGGCCCATCCCTACTCTTAACCCACGTCTGCCTTTCCTGTTACATTATCACATGGATCGATCCAGAGCAGTGTTGACAGAATCGGAGGGTTTTGTCAAATCAATGCATTGGAAACTCTTAAGTTATACTCTTATACTAAAGTATAAACCTAAATAATACAGAAATGGCCTGATTAAACTATGGGGGACAATGCACACCATGTGACCTGCATATTATGTGTTTTTTTATGCGTATTCATTAATAATTGCAGTGTCCATTCGCCGCTAGTGAGTAAGCAAGTCAGCTGGACTACTGAACGTGAAGTGCAAACATATAAACACTGAAAAATATTAAACAGTTAATGATATTACAACCAGAAAACTGCATATAAAGCTAACTTTACTGCAGTGTTCGAGTTAAGGTTTAAACCTGAACCCGCTTTCTGGAATATTTCAGTATAGATCCGCATATCCCCACATACATCATCAAGCAAGAATACCAGGGAGGTATTCCCAAAAGTGGTTTTGGGTTTAAACCTTAACTATGGAACTGTGGTAAAGTTAGCTTTATATTCAGTTTTCTGGCTGTAATATCTTTCAACTAAATCAAGCAACACCCCTTAGTTTTCCAGATGTCTTTACAGGTGAATTTTAATATTTCAATCAGGGTTGCTACCTTAGGTCAGCTGACTTGTGTGGGATTTTCAAATCGACAAACCTGTACACGCATTTACATGTACGTAACAGTTTTATTACCTGTCAGAGTTTGCAAACTACCCCAACGCCTTTGATTTAGCTTATTTTAGGTTTATTATTGAATAGATTTGCTGTAAGATTTCTTGTGTAAGCAAGAGAATCTGAAAATGTGAGTGTCACTCCAGATGCATGAGAGCTGGCAACGCCATTCAATGCTTGATTGTGCACTTCATGCTCAATAGCCCAAGTGTCTTGCTTACATATCGCATATTACATATTGAATATTTCCATGTCATTTATTCCTCTTATTATGTATAACAACGCAGAAGGCAATAGTAGGCAGATCAGACAGCTCAGACAGGAGAAAGAAAAGGCAGTGTGAGGTAGACGAGAGACAACATGTGCCATATAAGTATTTATTTATTTTGTATTTGGCATGTGATGGTAATTATGGCTCCTAAAAAAAGCATTTAGCTCCTAAATATTTTGGGTTTAGGAGCCGATGGCTCCTAAAGTTTTTTTTTTTTTTTCCCCCCCCGTCTGGAGCCCTGTATACACACTTAGATCGAGCCATTTACAGCATGACACAGGGGACCAAAAGCAGGCTCTTGAAAAGGCATCCAATGCAATGTGTTCCAGTAAAATCCAGCTGCACACCTGGGCAAAAAAAGTTGTTGTGAAACTGCTGAATAATGCAAACTTACTTTGGGTAAGTTTGACAAAGTGCATCTGCATATTCATCGTAGCACAAGTTTCTACATACAGCAGGCTGCACAAGGCTCTTGCTAAATGCCCTGGAAGACTTTCACATAACAGCGGTCTGTCCTGCTTACCAAGCATTATATATATAGGTCTGTCACAAAGGGCAAAACATGGCGTTGACTGGAGTAATACATCTTTAAAAATGTATATCGCAACTAATTTTGTGTGAGTGTGAATTGACCACAAGCTTTATTTCCACTCCCTCTATTTTAGGAGGAATTATTGAGGACCGGGGGGGGGGGGGTTGGGGTTGGGGGGGGGGGTTCCAAATTAACTGCATCTTGGTTTCACAACTGCAATCTACTCACCAAACCCAGAGCAGTTACATTATTCTCTGACAAAAGGAGATTACTTTACAAATCTTGAATTGAGTTCCGCTTCCATAAATAAGATCCACATGGGCATTATGTGCAATAATATTGACATTGTGTGTTATTCGTATGTAATTCTTACGTAGCAAGAACCATTTTGAAATCTTAGCAATACTATTTGCCTGCGGAGTCCCTCATCATAAAATTCACCGAACAGAGAAGTTTCACCAAATCATTTTTACTACGTTATAAAAAGTTAGCAATCTTTGCAATTTTAATGATTGTTCCATTTAAAGATCATCTAGTATACGTTAAAAAAAAAAAAAAAAAAAAAAAAAAAATGAGGGTTAAGTTTACCACTAATGCCAGAATGAAAAATGCCAATGGAGAATGAGAAATTTACCAGTCAGTGTAACAAAAATTGTATTTCACTTAAGGCAAAAAGAAAGCAAGAGGCAAAGATCGCTATAGCTAATGCAATCAAAGTTTCACAACTGCAGGCTGAGGAGGAAATAAAGAAGCTTCTTAAAAGTTTTTTCGAGCGGAAATCAAATGACAGTTTAATTTCAAATGTGCCGTTATCAAACTCAGAACAGGGAAGCTTTATCAATGGAGAAGACTTACTAATGCCAATGTACACTCACCTAAAGGATTATTAGGAACACCATACTAATACGGTGTTTGACCCCCTTTCGCCTTCAGAACTGCCT
>JABJVO010000006.1:319139-337238 GCA_026770805.1 Boulengeromyrus knoepffleri
GGGACTGGATTGTGGTGGGCGGGGGGGCGCGGGGTCGTCTGGGGGGGTGGGGGGGGGGGGGGGGGGCGGGGGGCTTGGCCTCATTTCCCCTAGTAGTATCACATGTCTATTTCGTGATGATTAAAAGACTGCAACTTTTCTTACACCTCAGAGATAAAGTCATGCGATGTTCGCTGGGATATTTCATACCTGTTGATACCCACCGAAAAACACCTCAGCTGTGCTTGCTAGTTTGTGTTGGCATCTGTGAGTATATTCAGAGTACTTGATATCCAGCTGTGTTAATAAAAATCTTGCGGAGAGAACGAAGTAGTGCTTGGCGGCACACATGTTACGTATACCCAAACCCTCAGCCGTTCTGGGTGACGGGCATTGCATTAACCTAAATATCAACACAGTGAGTGTGAAGGACCATAGGAAACTGATGTGCACACACACTAGCATCTTGGCATGGAGAGACCCAGAAGCCAGAATTTTTGTGGAAGTTCATAATAATAATAATAATTGATACTTTATTGACCCCCTTGTGGAAGTTCTCTTTATTCCTCCCCCAGCGTGCTGTCTACAGGTGAGAGCCAGCTGGCCATGACAGGCAGCCACCTGCATTGGCACCTAGGGAGCTGGGGGTTGAGGGCCTTACTGACCTTCTGCTCAGAGACTTAGCCCACTGAGCTGCATGCTGCCCCCATGCTTCTTACCTTCTGTTAAGAACACATTTCTTAACTTTTTTAGTAATTCTAAGACTCATTTGACTCCTGGTTTTCCATTTAATCAGGTACAAGGTATGGCAATAAAATCACTAAGGAGTAGAATGACATAAAACAGAACATTTTCCATCTTTTATCTGATCCTGCCCTTCTGAGCATAAAAGGGAAGCGATACGTGCAGTTGGATAAAACGCAGAGAAGGGCCGATGTGAGATCTTAGAAACACAGTGTCTTTTGATTATAACTTAAAACTCCCTTTTAAAACAGGATAGTTCTCTTGCAATAGCATTGTGTCCTTCAAGGCCTGCCTTCAAAGTATTACTGTGCGAACCTTTCTGCCCCGTTTGTGACAAACCTAAAGATTAACCTACTTTTTCCACATTTTCTGCTTTATAAATGCGCAAAGATACTATAAACTCATCAGTCTCGGGCAGGTTGTGGTACGTATAGACCTGCACATTTTTAAAGTCAGTATGTATAGCATTTTCTCCCAGGGCACTGTGCACCATGCTGTCACCTTTACGGCGCTCCTTCAAACAGTGGCCATGTTGCTTTCAGTAACCCCTGTGAGAAAGTCTGGCTTTGCCTAATTGCTATTCGTTTTCACAAGGCTTGAGCCGCCCTGCTGAATGAGCCCTGGTTGCCTCTTGGGGAATGGGGTGGGCGGTCTGAGCATAGAAACTGGTAACAGAGTGGGACTTTCGGCTGGGTTGCCTTTATTCTGTGCACTTTGGGGGGATTTTGGGTAATGTGCCTCATCTGTGGCATTAGCATAGCTGGAGAATAGGACTCCTCAGCATCTACTGTGACATCTGAGGTGTTTCAACTGTTAAAATTGCTTTGTCAAGCTTCCCCCCCCCCCAATCTGTTAGATTTAAGAGCACCTTGTGCTCAAAAAAGTGATGATTCAGCTCCCTCTGCTGACAATAAATATTGCGGGTTAATGCTTTCAACATCATTTATTTTAGAGCAATGTTGCACCTCTGCCAAATAGTGAACTGGGCGGAACCCTTTTAGTTTTCAGGTGACCGCTGTTGAATGAGAAAATGAGACGCACTTTGTAGAATTTGTGCTATTCCAGGATGGATATGGACTGCAATGGTAAGGGGAGATGCAGTCATCTTTGGTAACGTTCTGTGAGCTGCACATAGGCTACAGGAAAAGGATCCATTTGTCAGTGTGCCACTCAGAAGGTCTTGTTGTGTCCTATTGCCAAAGGTAGATTAGGTTTCCTCTTTGAAATACTTAGTTATGTACCCTGAAACCATCCATCTACCCATCTTCTAACTGCTGATGCTGTCAGGGTTATGGGTGACTGGACCTCAAACGGCATAGGACACAAAGCACAGCATTGCATGGATCACACTCATAGAAGGTCACAATCATACTCTATAGAGACACCAGTTTGACATACTGCATGTTTTTGGACTGTGGGAGGAAAACCACATGTACATAACGCAGAGAGAACATGCAAACTCCACACAGAGCAACCTGAGAGATGTGAGGGGATAGTGCTAGCCACTGAGCCACTACTATACCCGCATTGTTAATAACTGCTGAAAAGTGAAAAAGACTGATACATATAGTTTTGGGACTGGTCAGCCACTGCAGACACTTAGCGTTAAAACTCAAAAAGTGTTTGACGGATCTTTGTCACACTTTGCAGAACTCAAACTAATTAAATTTAGAACCCCAAAATTGAAGCAGCGCTGCATAGTGATAGAAAAGAAAAATGCAATTTTGACCATTGATCCCATTAGTGCAGTAACTAAAAGATTATTTAAAGGACTGGCAGGTGAAGAAGTTGCTTCCTTCAGCAGGTTGGAGGGGTTGTGTGGTCCAGCAGCAAGAGGGTGAAGATGGCAGATGTGTAGTTAGGCTGGGTGGGCAGGCAGGGAACTGGCCACCATCAGGAACTCCAAGACAGAGAATTCAACAGCGCATTAATAAAACTGTCTGGCAAATTGTTCAAATTTTATGAGGTATTTTGTACTGCGGTATGGAGATAAAGAGTCTCCGGCAGGTCTAATGAACTATGGCAGCTTAACTGGGTGGGAGAGGTGGGAGGGAACAGAGGCATGAGGAATGTCTGAGCACCAGCACTCCAACGACACATGGGGCATCTGCAATGTAAATGTGTACATGTGCATGGTGAAGTTTAATGGTAAAATTTGGTCCAATGATTACAGAATTAGGAGTACATAAGAATACGAAAAATATGTTAACAGTCATCTTGGTTGTTTGTAATAAACACAAATAGCAAAACCTAACATTTAAGATAAACCACATTAACACGCAATGGTAGCAAAAACTTTCAGACATAGTAGATGTGTGCTGTAGAGCTTGGAAGCTTCGGCGTGTAGAAAAAAAGGGCAGAACAGTAATATTTTCGATTTGCTTTTTGTTTGGCAACATTTATTGTGGATGAACCCCCCTGTTTGCTGATTTTAACGTGGTATTATCTCAGTGACTGAATTATTTCATTAACGTTAATGTTTAAAAAATGTGGTTACCCCTCCAGTTCCTTGTGGTAATATAATAATGAATTCCGTGGTGATGTCACTGTTCGTCAGGGAGAGTGTAATTTTCCAATAAACTAGTGAGTAGTAAATAACATTGTTCTAAAAATGGTTTTGTGATAATTGCTTTCCTTCAGTCAAGTGTCACTCACCAAGTGTGAGAGGATAGATGACATAATGTTGCTGTCACAGTTGTTGTCATGTTTTTTGTTTTATTTTAGCTGCTGTTCACCCTCGTCAGTAACTTCTCTGCCCTGGCTCTGACTCCCAGCACTGCAACGGAGCCGCTGTCCACCCGCCAGTACTACCACACAGACCCCAGCACGGGTGCCCAGCTAGCTTGTGACAAGTGCCCCGCAGGCACCTACGTCTCCAAACACTGCACCCAATACGCCGTGCGTGAGTGCAGTCGCTGCCAAGACGGCACTTACACACGTGGTGCAAACGGTGTCCGCCAGTGCCACCGCTGCCGGAGCCACTGTAAGGCACCCTTTGTGCAGAGGGTCCCCTGCACCGTGACGTCCGACCGCGTGTGTGCCTGCCCGCTGGGCACATTCGGCGACGGGGGCGACTGCCGGCCGCACACACAGTGTGGGAAGGGCTGGGGCGTGAGGAAGAAGGGAAGCGAGACGGAGGATGTCAAGTGCAGGCCGTGCTCGCCTGGGACCTTCTCTGACACGCCCTCCAGCGTGCTGAAGTGCAGGACTCACACCAACTGCACAGCACAGGGCCTGGAGGTGCTGGTCGAGGGCTCCAGGGAGTCAGACAACACCTGTGGTGCCCTGCCCGCTAACGAATCCTCAGCCACGCTAGATCCAGCTTGGCCGACATCTGCTGAGGCCATCTTGGCTGTTTTGGTGCACAAAGGTAAAAACCGGGGTTCGGGGTACATGTGCCAGTGTTATTATATCCAGGATTTTCAAATTCTTCTGTCCTGTGAAACGGTGTCACTGATTCGATAAATATGCAGCCTGCCTGTTCTCTTTTGAACACTATCTTTGGCGGAAAGTCTTGTGTTTGTGGCGGAAAGTCAAGTGTTGCTATGGACTGATAACTGGATTGAATTTTTGTCCTAGTACTGCAAGATATTTAATTATATTTTATTTATTTATTTATCCTTTATTTTACCAGGAATGTCCCATTGAGATACATTATCTCTTCTTCCAGGGAGTCCTGGCCAAGGTGGCAGCACTAAGTTATTGATGAGTTTATGAGGTTTTTGAGACTCACTCTGGGGTTTTTATATATATATACACACACACACACACACACAGTATATGGGGTGTATATAATATTTAAACATATATTAACTGGCCACTTTTATACGTAATTCTAATACGTTGCTCTGCCTCTGGAAACATTTATTGGAGATTCTGGTCCAGGTTGATCACATCATTGCTACAGATCTGTCAGCTGCACACTCATGCTGCACATTCCTTGTCTTACCACATCCCAAAGGTGCTGTATTGCCGTGGTTCTCAAACGGGGAGCCGCGGCCTGAGGGGGGGGGCATACAATTTGTTTGAGAAGAGTAGAAAAATATGACAAAAACTGGGTGGGGGTGGCAGCCTATACTGAATTTCTACGGTATGTCAATATCTTTCTCAAAATGAGATACAGACGCTCCTCTACTTACAAACTTTCAACTTACGAACTTTCAGACATACGAACGAAGAGGACTATAAGTCCAAATTGTGTTCCTTGGGCTCCCGTTTCCTGTCCGCAACATGAAGTTTTTTTTTTCTGTGCACCAATTCCACCTAGTATGACTTCTGGCCGCTAGTGTCTCAGGGAGATGCCGACGGCGGGGAAAGGCGAGGAATGATTGTTACTTGGTTCACTTAATTTCAAAACATTGTAAAAAATATTGGAATTTGAAATATATGTTTTAATTTGTTGAAGATTAATACCTTAAAATAATAATAATAATAAAAAACATTGGCAATGTTTATCATTGCAGAACGCATACAAGAAAAATAATATCATAAGCTGTGCAGCGTTTTCCTGGACATTGGGACTCCTTGGATGGAAAAAAGGTTGAGAACCACTGCTCTGTTGGATTAAAATCTGGTGCTTTGGGCGGCCATTGAAGTACAGTGAACTCATTGTCATGTTCATGGAACCAGATTGAGATTTGCAACCTATTCTGCAGGAAGTAGCAACCAGAAGATGCAGCTATACATAGATAGGCTTTGGCATTTAATCGATGCTCAATTGGCAGTAGGGGGCCCAGTGTGTGCCAAGAAAACATTCCTCATATCAGCAATGCGAACTGCTGACACAAGGCAGTTTGCGTCCGTGGATTCATGCTTAAGTTTATGTTAAATTTGGATCCTGCCATCTGCATTTCTCTGTACATATTGAAGCAGATAACATTTTTCCAATCTTCAACTATCTTGTTTTGGTGAACCACAGTGTCCTTAATTTACTGTGTTTAGCTTACAAGTGGAAACTGATGTGGCCTTCTGCTGTTGTAGCCCATCCACGTCAAGGTTCATCGTGTGGTGCAGTCAGAAATGCTTTTCTGCTCACCGAGATTGCAAAGAGCGGGTATTTATGTTAGTGAAGTCTTCCTGTCAGCTCTAACCAGTCTGGCCATTCTCCTCCGATCTCCCTCATCAACAAGGCATTTCCGCCCACACAAATGCCGCTCACTGGATGGTTTTTCATTTTTCGCACCATTCTGTGTAAACTCTAGAGACTGATGTGTGTGAAACTACCCTGCCTGGCACCAGCAACAATGCCACAGTCATAACTCACCTAAATCACCTTTCTACCTCATTCCGGGATTTGATCTGACCGTTTACTGAAGCTCTTGACCTGTATCAGATCAGAGCATCTCCAGAACACCAAGGCTTGTGACGTGTTCACAGTCAGCCGTGGTGAGAACCTACTGAGAGTTGTCCAAGAAGGGAAAAACCATGATCTACCAAAAGAATGTTGGGCAACTAAGACTCATCAATGTCAGATGTAAACGAAAGATCTCCTGTACGGTATGAATTACTGGAAAGCCTACTGTGGCACAAATAATGCTTCACGTACAGGTGGCCCTAATGTTTTTGTGCATCAATATACAGATATACTGTGTGTGTTTCTACCTAAATGGGAAACATGTTGGTCTTGTACCTTTGGTTTAGGCTACGTCTGACTATTCTTGGGAATTTTTATACCATCTGGACATTATATTGATGATATTTTTAAAAGCAGCACTGTTAACACTACTTAGTATAAAATTTGTCAAGTGTGTGTGTGTGTATGTGTGTGTGTGGGGGGGGGGGGCAAAATCTTGCCGGCAAAATCCTAATAGTTTCCAGGTTGTGCTTTTCAGGTTTTCATGGGTAGCTATATTGCCACATACTTCATGTTTTTCACCCATTACTTCACTATTACTCATTTCTTGCTGGATAGTTTCAGCCATTCTGGTTAGCTCAATAAATGTGTAGAAGTCTGCCCCTAGTGGCAGTGGCAGATCCATTATTTTACAGGCCCGTTAGGCAAAACAGAACTGACAAGATGCATGTTAGGTGACTAACAGTAGCCTACATAAAACTTCAAGAATTTGAACATGGATTTTTGCTGCCGATTATGTAAATATTTTTTCTTTTATTCAAATTTCCCTCAAATAAAGTTTGACCTCACAGGCCTAGTATGCACATCCCAAGATAGACCGGCAGTCTGTCTATAGTGTTCCATCCTCCTAGGGGAACCTTCTGGATCACTGTGGCCAGAGTAGAAATATAAAAATTTGATGGGAGTCTTCCTGTTCAGTTAGTTGGTTATTGATGAACTTTGTTACTTAATGAGTTGCTCTGGGTGATGGGGGTGATGGGGGAATAGTGTGGAACCACAACAGGATGAATGTTGCTAAGGCTCTGTCTGCACTAATATGTTAAAAAAATTACGGGAGTTTCCGAAGGTAAAGATCTGCGTTCGCACTACCGTTTTCACAAGCGTTGAAGAAAAACTTCTGCGTTCACATGTAAAAGGGAAATTATGTAGCTATAAGAGTGGTTGCTAATGTATATATTTCTGAGATTTTTCATTGGTACATTTAACCAAAGCTTTTTATAATATAATTTTAGAAGTGGCGCACTTTATATTTTATTTGTTCCTTGTAGCTCGAGCATGTGTCATTTGCACGTTTTTTTGTCCAACCAAAAAGTGGCTAAGTATATATTTTGAATCATTTATTTTGACTTTGACTAGTAATAAAGTTCAGTTTTTATAAAAACGAGGCTGTTGTTTAATCTCACACACAACCATGTGTTTAAAGAAAATGCGTGTATTTCATTTAGCAAAAGTGAAATATAACAGTACAGTAGCATTGCAGACACAAAGTTGTACATAAGAGGAACCATCACAGCAACAACACAGGGATCCAGAAATTTTGTCACTACATGTTTCACTCTCTTCCCTCAATTTAAGTGCACTCTCATATTCGAAGGCTGGATGTCTTTATCATAAGCTAGAGCTGCACTTAAACTTGGCTCAGGTATAGTCTCGTTTGTGAACATCATACAATAGTTGTGAACATCATATAATGTACACAAAACACAATTTAGCTGCACACAAGTAAATTCTCATTGTTCATATGTGGCTTACGTCTGTGAAAACAAAGGCAAAGCATTTTTCATTCCCGTGTGGAATAACCATTAGGAAATTACAAACAAATTAGGAAAAGAGACATCAAAACGAAGAGGGCTAATCAGGAAAGGGTCACGAGCTAAGTATGAATCAATCGAAGCTCATTGATGTAGATGTAACAAAATTTTTACGTTTATGAATGTCTGCGCTAATGCGTTTGCAGAAAGATTAGCTGTCGAAGAGTGGCTAAATTTTTCTCCGATTCTGGGAAAAAAAGATCTGTGGTAGTGTGGACGGAAGGCTAAATCGGAATTAAATTTTTGCGTTACTAAATGAAAACGTATGTGGACGGGCCCTTAAGGCTCTTCTAACCACAAGAACAGCCTCTTGTCACCTACTGCCCATGTGCTCCTGTCCTTTGTTATGTAAGTGCCCCCCCCTATTCTCAGTCCCCCACAGGATCCATATGACAACTTCCATCACCCCCACCTGACCCCCCGATAGGGAGGTGCCAATAGGTAGCTGACCAGATGTGACACGTCCTGTTTCTCGATGCTTTCGAACCTTTGAGTTGATGTTTAAAGTCCTCACACGGGAACCTCCCTCGAGTCCGCTGAGGACTCCCTGGTGCATTCGTGAATAAAGGATACATCACCTTGCCAGAAGTGAAGTTTCTTCCACACTAGTATACATTAGGACAATGAGTTCGGTGATTTTTTCAGCGAGGCATGTGAGGAATGCTCATGTTCTGCTTGATTTTAAAACTGGCGCATTCAACTTTTGTAGTAATTTGAATGACTAACTCTCAGGGCAATCATCACTATGGAAGCGTGGTTGGAAGGTTTTTTCTGGTTTTTGTCTTTGAATTTGCTTTTGTTTTTCCAAAACTTATGAATATGTTAATACTAATATTATTGTAAATTGCTGAAAATGGCAAGCTAGGTTATGCAATTTATATATGGGCAAATGAACCAATGATTTTCATTTATTTGGCATATGAGATACTTCTGTCCAGTTCAGAGGGATTTACAATGTTTTCACCTGTTTACGCATCTGTATATTTTACACCAAGCAGTTGTTTAAGAGCCTGATTAAAGGGTACAATAGTGTATACCTTTAGGCTGGATTTCATGGTCAAACCACTATGTTGGCACATGTGCAACCAGTTTAACAGGATAACATGAATGGTGAACAACTTAATGTTTGTTATGTTTTAGTACGTCGTTTGACTAGGTAAAGGTTAAACTACATTAAACTGCTGCACCCTTATTGTTTCAGGTTAGCCACCTGAACATTTTCTGTTTGAATGTCACATAAAGAGTAACTTGAGGTTTACTGTGGGGAGGTGGGCAACCAACCATATATTGAGCAGTCCTGAAAGACATCACCTAGGCAACTAATTAAATGCAAGCAAAGTGGGACTCGCTGTGTCCTCCGATATGGGAGATGTAACTCAGGAACAAAGGCAGGCTGTTCAACACGGCTCAATTTCACAACCACGGCAGCTCCAAACCAGGCAATAATGCTATTTATGTTTGCCATAGCATCTGATGGATGCCTGTTCCTGCACCTAGCCTGGTGTTTGTACTATACGCACCTTATTTTTTACCCTAACAGGCAGAAGGCATAACTTGCATGATTTTGTCCTTACCATGTCTTTGGTTGTGCCTGTTTCAGCCTCCCCTGGTGTAGGGGATGACCATGTTGATGGAATGCATGACTCTGCAATAGAGTTTCTTAGTATTTTTAATGGGAAGTGAATGAAAGGAACTGAAATTTGTTGATTTGCATGGACTAAAATGACAATGAGGAAGTGACAAAAAACCAAAAACAAAGGAAAATGAGCAGTATTAGTCTATTTCAGATATCGTATTGGATTATTCAGGCAGGTCACAGCTGGCAGGTATCAGGCTTGGGGATATTTTGTACATAATAGACGCATCCTATTGAAATTCTGCCCTTATGTTTTGTTGCCAGGATTAAGGCTCATTTTGACTGAGTTTAAGTCTCTCACTTTGTACCTCTCACTGTATGTCTTTGTGTAGACACCTTCGACATGACGACAGGTGTTCACGACTCACATGTACCGCCGTCGCAGTCAGGCAGCGGAGAAAAGCCGGAGAGCATCGCGATTACAGATATGGCTGCGGAAGCACTAGGCTATTACACATCGACCACAGGATCTCCAGAGAGCCACTTTAAACCACCCCTCGACCTCCAAGACCAACAGCCGGCCACCAAGCGTGCCATGGACTCTCAGGGTGTGCAGGTAGATAACAATGTGCTGAGCCCCGGGTCCTGGCCCCCCCGGCGTGGGTCTCCTCGGGGTCATGCTAACCAGCATTTCGACATCAACGAGCACCTGCCCTGGATGGTGGTGTTGCTCCTTCTGCTGGTGCTGGTGGTCATCGTGGTCTGCAGCGTGAAGAGGAGCTCACGCATGCTGAAGAAGGGCCCACGCCAGGACCCCAGCAGCATCATGGAGAAGGCAGCCCAGAAGAAGCCTGCTGCCCCCACACAGGTGAAGGAGAAGTGGATCTACTACTCCAGTGCCCAGGGTGAGTGCAGGGGTTTCCGTTAGCATCGGAGGTACTGGGTACTAGGAGTGGTAGCACAAGATTTTAGTAAAAATATCTATAGCAGTGTTTATCAATCCAGTCCTGGGGGATCTGCAGACAGTCTACATTTTTGCTCCCTCCCAGCTCCCTACTGGCAGCAAAAATGTGGACTGTCTGGCAGGGAGCTTGGAGGGAACCAAAACAGGTACCGTCTGTGCTTCCCTGTGGACCAGTTTGGGAAACATTGATCTATAGTGTATTTTGTTTGTATTGAGAGGGAAGAGATCATGATAGTGTTTATTTGTTGTTTTTATTAATTTGCCTTAGTGGAGACTTTTAAACTTTTTATGTGGATACATATTTACTAAAAGGATTCAAGTCAAGAACCTTGTCTAAAGGTAAGAATGCTATTGTCCTGGGACTTAAACTGACCTTTGTCTGGACATGGAGATATTAAAACACGGACACAGTGACTAATTACTCTTGTCAGTATTCTCAGGCTGCAAGTTACTTAAAACAGTCGGGCCATTGGTACTGCTTGTCATCTGATGTCTGTATGTAAACTTTGCCCCTGTTGTGCAGCTGATGAGCTTTATTATACCAGTGCATGTAGTTTTATTTAACGTCTGCTGCCAGAACAGTATTCTTATTATCTTGCTGTGAAAGGTTAGCACTGAACCGTACATAGCATATATGATTTGAGATCTCTGCCTATTGTAAAGCATGTTGCCAGGAAGTACCCAATCCATTCCGACCAATAGCGTCATGTGAAACAACCAGAAGGTTACGTAATAACAACTCAGCCTGTTCCCAGGTTCCTTTCTCTGTCCAATCAATGTTCAGACCTGTCAGGCAGTGGTTGTGTTTGGGGGAGGTCAAGGGGTCAGACTGTCACGAGGCTGTGGGGGGAGATGGGTGGAGATAGCAGAAGCGCCTTTCTGCGGCATCTGTGAGCTGATTGTCCTGTTAAGTAGAATGGGTTGGCTGCTAGGTTACACTGGTGAAACTTTAGCATGACGACTTTGAGTGTGGCTTGGTGTCCCCCCCCCCAGGGTATCTGGCTGCTCAGAAACCCAACCCGGTGCAGTCTGAACCGGATTGTTCCAGTTCCGAGGTTTAAGTGCCCTTCCAGTTTCACCACGGCACAGACATGCCCCTAGGAAGAAATGAAAGAGAAGCCAGCGATAGAAGCAGAACTCTTCTGTCTCGGCGAAGGTGCAAAATGCCAGAGATGAGCGGAGGCATTCAGGACTGCCACGGAAACTGCGTATAGAAAAACCGAATTAATCATGAGTGCAGGCTGTAATTAGGGGTGCTTTCCGTGGAGCTGTACGCCACTCAGTTATGGCATGTGTGGGTCACTTTCATTATTACTAAGTCGTTTTTCAAAAGTAGTACAGTTCACCCAACTATGAAATTTGCTCATTTAATTCTTCAAATTTATATCCTTCAACAGCAGTCACACAGGTGCATTCCATAGACTTTCGAGCATCTGTGTTGTAGAAGAAACCGTTGCTCCAGCAGATGAGATATGTTGGGGTTCGGTGCTGTTCGTGTGGCCAGGCAGTGAATGAATGTTAAATGGATGTTACATTCCTATAGCGCTTTTCAAGACACCCAAAGCGCATTACAGAACCAGTGCGGAGCTGCCTCGGTCACCACCACTGTGTAGCGCCCACCTGGTTGATTTCATGGCAGCCATTCTGCACCAGTACACTCACCTGAGCTAAGGTGATGAAGGGGCAGGAGAGAAATGACCAAATAGATATAGGGGCAGATTAGCTTTGAAAGGGCCACAGTGGGCAGTTTAGCCAAGGCATCAGGGTACCACCCCTAGTCTTCCAAAGGATGACCAGGGATCATTTATGACCTCAGAGAGTCAGGACCTTGGTTATATGTCTCATCTGAAGGACAGCACCATTTTTACAGCACAGTGTCCCTGTCACTGGACTGGGACACTGGGATCCACACTGTTGACTACACCAACACCTCTTCCAGCAGCAACCCAGCTTTCCTAATTGATCTCCCATCCACATACTGGCCAGGCCCAAACATGCTGAGTTTCAGGTTACAGGTGGTATGGCTGCTGGCGATAAATGCGTGGGGTGGGAACAAGGCTAAAGCCTGATGCCACCTCAGCTTAGGAACATTTGAAAGTGACTCGAACGATATGAAACCTGCATTTCACCGACCATTAACATTTTCCTTTTTTTGAAGACCTGTCCTGCTCTGCCGTGATGATTTTGACTGGTTTCGGCAATAGATTCCAATGAGTTTGCACCGTAACATCACTAGTGTTAAAAAAAGCTATTCTGCCATACAAAGGCAAAATACTTTAATTGCGTATTTTCATCTTTCTTTCACTAACCTCTTGATGAGAACACTGTCATTTACCTACCTACTACTCATACATGTGGACAGTTGAAATACTTTGAAGCCCTTTTTCTCAGTTTCAGTGTCAGCGTAGTTACTGCGTTTCTCTTGGTGAGGCAGGTGCTGTACTAATCACTGCAGACTCATTCAGATAATGGCTCAGTTTCCCCAGAACTCTCCAATAATAGGATATACAGGGAATTCCTGAAGCCTTTCCAACAACACATAGCTTTTTACTGTGTTGTTTACCTCTGATATTAATTGCATTTTGAATTCAACGCACGATGTGAATTTAGAGCATGCCTTTACAGAACTTTTTGTTTAGTGGATGCAGTGTTTTAATTTGACAGTGTGTCTGTGCAGCAGGTCTAGGTAGAGTGTACGCATGCATTTATGCCCCAGAAGTATAAAACAAAACATTTCCCTAATTAATTCAAGGTGTTTAATTGGTTAACCCGAGGGCTTTCATGTCTATTTACTAGACTAATTAAACCAAGGGTAATAAAGACTGACCATGGGAAATGCGTATAAATGGCGAGGGAGGGGTCGTAGATTTATAGATCCTTTCATATGAGGCCAGGAATCACCGAGGAGGATGAAACGGAACATGCATTCTGAGATCAAAGAAGAAGGAACCAGCCTTGCTTCCCTGCTGTTTACAATTCCCATTGAGTTATTGTAGTGGGTGTTACCCATGAGAACACATCTATTTTAGTGTCAGGGTGGGCCCTGTGTTTCTGATGCCTTCCTTTCGCTCTCATTACTTATTCTGGAGCTATGGCAGATTCTGGGCAGGCTGCTGTCATGCCGCTTCAGCTTGCTGTCGATGGATGTCGCAGGCTGCTGTGCGCGTGGCAGGTCAACGGGTTCTTATTTGTGGACAGAATTTAACAGCATGGAGAAAGAAATAACAAAAGGGAGAATGAAAAGGACTTTTCAAAACCAAATTTTTTCGCCCAGTCACGCAATATGCAACGTCTGCCAAGTCAGTGGTCAGAAGGTAAAAGCTACAGAGTGATTCTTGTTTGTCCTGCTTGAAATAACGTGGCTTGACATGCCAAGGAAAGCCTGGTCCCACCTCATCTGGTTTGTCATTCCCTCTTTTAATAAAGACATTTAATCCCAAATCTCTTTCATAAGAGGTGCTCCCACCCAGTGGGAAGGTCAAAAAGGCCTTTCAGGGTCAGCGCTCCCTGACTTGGGGGTGCTGTTGCTGCCCCTATGATAGCCATAGCACCCCTAAGAAATTTCTGTGGTTTATTTAGATTTTTAATGTGCGAATACTACAGCTCTGGAAGAAATCAAGAGACTAAGAATCTGCATCATTAAATCCTGGTTTAATCCTGGTTCTGCTGGCAGAAAACTACAGGTTGCTTCCAGGCTCAAAATTTATAAGAGTGCAGTACACAAGAAAAATGTGAAGCAGGAGATACTGGTAATGGCCAAGAAGCAGCCAGGTGGAGGGCGGAAGCGACTTTCTAATACCAGAGATGACCGTCAACCTATCCAACTGTGCCTCATGAATAGAAAGGCAACCTCAAGTGACCTTCAAAAAATATGGGAAAAATTAAGTGTAGGTGTGAAGTGCACTACTAGGACAGTTCATAACAGACTCCTAGAAGAAGGACTGAAGACCCAAAAAACAAGACAAAGCCCTTCATCAATGAGAAGCAGGGAAGAGCCAGGAGTTTGCGAAAGATGTATAGTTTGCACAGAAGTGGATGTGTCCGCTCGAATGTTTATGCCGCATTTGACATCATTGTTCACCTCTGCAGATGAATGCCTACTGCACAGCAAATTTGTGTCCATGCAGCAGTGGTCACACAGCTCTGGACACACTGCGCATGATCGAATCGCTAGCCTCCACTTTAAATACCAACATGGATGCTTTTGATGAGCGTTGGGGTAGTTTGCAAACCCTACTGACTTTTTACTCGACTTGTCTCGAACTGAAAATCTCACGCCAGCCAGCTGACCATAGTTGGCAACCCTGTGAACTGGCTCTCTGAAATTGTAAAACACAGAAAAATGGACACAAACCTCACTGCTATGGTATGTGTGCAGGGCATATCAGAGTAATATTTTATATAATAATAATAATTATTATTATTGCTAATAATGATAATAATAAAAATATAAATACAACACGTTGTGCGCATGAGAACTATGAACGTTTCTGTGTACGCATGTGCAGAGTGGATATGTGAGTGTTTCGCTTGTGTGGAGAAGTGTGATCCAGCCTTAAGTTTCAGAGCACCCTCACCGAAAGGTCAAGCAACCCCATAGCATCAGCAGAGGAAAATCTCTGTTGCCGCCACGGAGGCCTTTGAACCTTTGCTCCATGTACTTGGTGTGCTGCCTGCAAATGCAAAATTTCCGGCTATTCCACTTCTGAGGCTCACAAAGCTGTGTACGCTGAGCTGCTCAGTGAACAATTCTAGGCACGCTGCAGAGAATTAAACTGGTGTGATAACAGGAAAGGCATGGATGCAACCAGAGCGCAAAAAAATATGCCAAAGTACATACCAGACATGCAGTAGTAACCAAATAAATAAACACTTTTGTAATAACAACAAATAATAAAATAATAAATTTCTTAGTTCCTGAGGCACATAGTATTATCAAAAAAGCATTTTTCAGCTGGATTACCGTTTCTATACATGTCTACTTAACTTTTTCAGGTGTTTTCTGGATGGTGCATGGTGCTGCAGTGGTTAACACTGTTGGCTCACACCACTGGAATCCATGTGTGTGGAGTTTGTATGTTCTCCCCTTGTCGTCGTGGGGATTCCTCTGGGTACTGTAATTTTCCCTGCCCTCCAGTCCCAAAACATGCTGAGGTTAATTGGACCTCCCCGTTAAGTGTCCCCTAAGATGGGCTGGCACCCCGTGACCCTTAATTGGACAGGTGGTTACAGAAAATGCATGGAAGTATTTTTACTTCCACAAACTCGCTGTTTTGCAGAGCTGAAGATGTCCTCTGATATTTGGGCAGGAAAGGTGGTGCCCTAAAGCTACAGAACAGTACAAACACACAAGAATGACCCAGTGACCTGCATTTGACTGATATACTTTAATTCAGGATCAGGACATCAGATCAACTCAAAATCAACAAAATGTAGGATTACTGGTTTCAGCATGAGTTAATGTATACCTCCCTCTTGGGTTTAGGTGTGAGAGGAAGTCCTCAGATTTCTGGAAGGTGAACTGGGACAGGGAGTGTTAGGCTGAACTTAGAGAATGGATGACAAATGAACCAGAAATGCTTAAAATCTTTCACATGAACAAGCCTTCGAAATGGATGTATTTTTAGAATGTGTGTAAGTCACTAGTAGCTTGACCCCAGCTGGAAGTCTGGACTGGGCAGTCTTATTAGCAACCTATTCCTGACCTGGATGAATGCCACAGAAAAAGAGGTGAAGAATGTCAGTGCCATGTTTCACTCTCCCTCCAGGCGTGGATATCCTGAAACTGGTCTCCACCCAAATCGGCAGTCAGTGGGTGGACCTGTATCGGACCTTGGCCAACGCCACTGAGCGAGAGGTGGCGGCCTTTTCCAACGGGTACGCGGCTGACCACGAGCGGGCGTACGCCGCACTGCAGCACTGGATCATCCGCGACAGTGACGCCAACCTAGCTAAACTCATCAACGGGCTGCACCGGCACCGGCGCATCGACGTGGTGGAGAAGATCCGCTGCGTGATGGAAGACAATCCTCAGGTAATTGGAGCTGGTTCTTCTTCCCTTATCATCTGTGCTTGTATCCTCTGCACTTGTCGCTGATCCTGTCTGTCAGAGCGCTAAAGCTTTGTGACACATACAGTACTGTGCAAAAGTTTTAGGCAGTCAAAGGAAATGTTTATTGCTATTTACCTAAGTAGTAAGAGTATATGTGCTCAGAACAAAAAAAACAATTTAACATTAGAACATATGAAAATTAAGAGTAACACGACAAAAAAAAAAAAAGAATTTCCTCCGTTCTCCAAAAACTTACTGATATCTTGTTGGATGGTTAGATGAACACCGCTTCAGTTCCCAAACCTCTCCTCAGGGGCACCTCAGCCATTCCATGCATTTGTTTCATTTCACATCCAGCTCAATTAATTAATTAACCTAATTAGTTTAAGAAAGTCAGAGAGGTATAGATTAGCTATACAAGGTGGGGTACGGGTCAAGTCAAAAAATACATGGGTGTATTTGGATGGTTGTTGCAAATACTGGAGTGACTTTAGCAGAGATTTTGAAATGGCTAAGCTGACACACTTTGACAGGCATAATATCATAGTTTGACATCCACACGAAGATCATTTGAGCATCATTTTCTTAGACTGCCTAAGACGTTTGCACATTACTGTACATGTCTGCATGTTAATTTATTATGTCTAAGGTGCTGCTGAGTAATAAGTACGCTGCAAAGAGCCATAGTGTTATCGGCGTGTCTGGGGGTATCCACATCCGCTTGGACAAATGCAATATGACACATGACACAAATGCCACTTAAAGTTCAATCAGCTCTGAGGGCCTCGCTCCTCCTGAAAGAGGACTATTTTAATACGGCATTGATCTGACCCTTCCCTATCTTTTTCTGTGCTTTGTTCCAGCACGCTCAAACATACACACGGTCATAACCAAGGTCACTTCAGGAGACTGGGCTTTCACCCTGTGTGTTAATGGCTGGTGCTAATTTCAGAACAGGACAAAGAGGAAAACAAAAACAGAAGCGGGGCGGTGGTGGGTTCTCCCATTCTGTAAATGATCTTCCTTAACTATCTAGCTGGGCAGCTCATTATACTCAAGGCCATTACCCTTGCAAGGTTAGATACCACAGATAAAGAGATACATCAGTTAAGCCTTGAAATGTAATTTCACCTGTCATCACCATGTAATTATATGTATACCTGAGCTGAAACTGTAGACTTTTCTAATTGATGTTTTTTTTTTCTTTTTTCAAAAAATGCTGCATTCCAGGTAATGAATCCTAAAGTGACACATTGTATGCCGTACTCATAGCTTCCCTGGCTGCCTCAGTCTGCCTCATGTTTCCATATTTTGCCCACTTCGTACCTTCTGCTTAACACTAGAGCCTAGTGATGTCATGCTTTTGAGAAGATTGGAAGCACGACAGCTGCGAGATCAGTAAAGGATCGATAGAATAGTTTCGAGTGAAATCAGAGGTCATTTTATGAAAAAGTTTTTAGTCTTTTTGGACATTTATATTACACACACACACACACATACACAAACCCACACATGTAGGGTATACATATCCTTATGGGGACCGCTTATTCATTTCAATGGGAAAAATGCTAATGCTAACTATGACAACCTTAACCCCTACCCTGCCCTAACCATAACCAT
>JABJVO010000008.1:6512-22136 GCA_026770805.1 Boulengeromyrus knoepffleri
GCGGCAGAGACGTATCCGCGTGCCATTTTGTAGCCGATCAGTGTAAACACTACCCAGACATGTGCTCTTGTTTATTTTAATCACAATGGGGGTATTCACATATTTCTTTACCCAATACTAACTGTCGGATTATCATGTGAATAGCGCGATTTGCAAGTGGGTGGGCGATCAGAGCTGCTTCAAGACGCAGACGCTTAAGTCCAATGTGTATATGACAAAAACTTGTAGAGTTATTTAAACGGTTTGGTGAAATTTCTGTCATATCCTGCTGGCGGGATCGCCGACTCCAGAGGGTTAAGGTTACTTACCTCCCAGGAAAAAAGAATGTTAAGGCCGATGCCCTCTCTCGCCAGTTTGACCCGCCCAAGGCCATCTCACAAGCCGAGTCAGTGCAGTCTCCTTCCTGCTTCGCCGCCACCATCTCGAGTCGATTTGTGTCACCTACCAGTGCTCAGCGCCCCCACCAGGATGCCCAGCGGATCGGCTGTACAGCACCAATCCTCACAGGAGCTGCTCCCAGCTCAAATCATCCCATCTACCTCCAGCCGACTTACTCCAGCCCTTGCCCGTGCCGTCTCGGCCCTGGTCCCATATGGTGATGGACTTCATTACAGACCTCCCTGCTTCACAAGGAAACACCACCATATTAACTGTAGTAGATTCTCCAAGATGTGCCGTCTCATCGCGCTGCCTAAGCTCCCTAACGCCACTGACCTTGCTGAGATCCTCATTACCTGGATATTCCAGTATTATGGCTTTCCGGAGGACATAGTATCACATCAGGGCCCTCAGTTCGCCTCCCGAGTGTTTTGTGCGCTCTGTACTAAGTCAAACATCTCTCTCAGTCTCTCCGTTTATCATCCCCAGTCCAACGGCTTGGCAGAATGGACCAATTAAGAGGTGTCAAAGGTCCTACGACTTCTCTGTAAAGACAAACCCACAGAGTGGGTGACTCATCTCGTCTGGGCGCAGTATGCGCTGAACACCCGGGAGAACCCCGTAACCCACGTCTCCCTTCCAGTGTGTTCTAAGGTACCCTCCCTCGCTCTTCCCGTGGGAGGCGACTGCAGGAGACATACCCAGAGTCGAGGAATAGTACGTAGGGCGTCGTGCCCAGTGGACCCTATCCGACCAAGCAGCCCGGCAAAAAACCCAAGCCGACTGCCGGCGACCCACAGCTCCACCATATCGTGTGGGACAACGGGTCTGGCTCTCCACCCGCAACCTGAAGCTTCTGTCCTGCCATAAGCTGTCAACCCGGTACATTGGACCCTTCCGGATCATGCAACAGGTGGGGCCTAACACATTCCGGCTCCAGCTCCCCAAAGTATATTGAATCTGCCCCACGTATCATGTCTCTCTACTGAAACCGGTGCAGTACAACCCAGATCACCCCTCTACAGAGTTGGCAGGTCCTCCACCCCACACCTTGCAGGATGGTTCCAAGGTCTACCAGGTCCGGGCACTCCAGGACTATCACCAGCGTGTCAGAGTGCTATAGTACTTAGTGTATTGGGAGGGTTTCGACACCGAGGAGCAATCCTGGGTACCGAGCTTGAACATTTTGGACCCCAACATGATCGCGGGGTTCCATCAGAGGCACCCCACCAAGCCGGGCCCGCAGTCCCGGGGCCGTCTGTGACGGCTCCCTCGCCCTCCAGGAGGCAGCAGTCGGGGGTACTGTCACACCCGCAGGGGCGGGGCAATGCAGTGGCAGGCGATTATCACCTAATCGATACTTTACTTAAAACAAAAGCTGCCTTAGTAACGTTGCGAAGTATTGTTGCCATGCTTATGTGCACTACTGAGCGTTTTCTTGTCTATTGGCTCTCCCACTTGCCCTGCCCTGTCGTCTCGCCTGCCCTGCCTGCCTACCCGTTCCTGCCTGTCCTGCTTGCCTTCCCTGTCCTTCCTCCCCGATCTATCCTCCTCGACTATCCCTTCCCCTTGTCGTCTCGTCTAGTCCCTGCACGTAGAACTGACCTGCCCAGCTAACGACCCACGGATCCCGACTACCCTTTTGGATTTCCCTACTGGATTTTGGTGCACCTGGCTCATTAAATAAACCTTTGTTACTCTGCATCACAGGGTCTGTCTCTTCCCTGGTTTCCGGACGCTACACAGGTTTCCTTTTTAATAGTTTTTTTATTGCATAGATTTTAAAATTGTTTTTATTCCAAAAAATTTTTTGTATTGTCTTCTTTTTTAATTGCAAATATTTGTTTTATTCATCTGTATGTAAATGAGGTGGGCAGCCCTAAGCCTTTTTTTAAAGCATTATTAGCCAGGCGACCAAACCAGGCAGAAGCAAACAGCATCAGATCGGCTTGTTCTCTTAACTTGTTTCAACTGTACTCGTCAGTGAGACAACACACATGGCTTCTACAAGGAACTCACTAGTGGCAAGGCTCAAACACTGTACAGTTGCATACGTATTCATTTGATATAACAAAATAAATAATGTACTTATTGGTGTGGTAAAATTGAGGTTTTATCGAGGGACATGTTTGCTGAACTAGCAACAGACATGTTGCGCAGACACATTGTTCATTTTTGTCTAACAGCACAGATGTCAGGATCTTTGGCAGAGGCCGTAAACTCAAGTTCAAGCTCAGCTTCACCTTCGACTTCTAATAACACTGTATTAGCTCCCAGACACCCGGTTGACGGTAGATCTCTTATTTAGTTACATCGCGTAGTTCAGCAGTAGATCAGCAAGACGACAGTACTCTCCTGTACCTGGACTGTAACTGGTCTTACACGCGTTCGTTCTGCTGTATTGAGGATAAAAATGCCCAGTTCGTCCCCAATCGATCAGCTAAAGAGAGACTTGCTGCTGCAGGTTTAGGTGAAAAGCATCTTACATATCGTGGTATGTAAAATTTGATATACATTTGTCCTAGTTTTTCTTAACAGTATTAGTAAAATACTGATTGTAATTTGGCACAGAGCTTCGATTCAGACAATTAAGAATCAATGCGCAATTCTTCCATTTAAGGATTATGGAGGCCACTGTGCTCTTAGGAACATTAACTGCAGCAGAATTTTTTTTGTAGCCTTGTCCAGATCTGTGCCGTGCCACAATCCTGTCTCTGAGCTCTTTGGGCAGTTCCTTCGACCTCATGGCTTAGTTTGTGCTCTGATATGCACTGTAAGCTGTGAGGCCTTTTATAAATAGGTGTGTGCCTTTCCAAATCAATTTCATTTAACACAGCTGGACTCCAATCAAGGTGTAAAATCTCAAAGATGATAAAGAGTAATGGACGGCACCTGAGTTAAATATGTCAGTGTCACAGCAAAGGTTGGAATACTTACGTCCATGTGATATCCATGTGTGGGTCTGAATACTTTCTGGATGCACTGTATGTATGTATAAACACACTAAAACGTGGACGAAATACATAGGACTAATGACAACGACCAGAAACAGCTGATCATACGGGGTTAACGAGGGGGCGTGGCACACGGAAGGAGCGGACGATCGGGGCAGGACACCTTGTTTTTTTTTAACTTTACACATTGTTTGGACACATTTATTTTCTTACTTTACAAATTAGTTTTGATAAATGCGCTTAGATGTGTTTAGTACAGTATATGCTCTTGTTTTATCCGGTTCATTTTGTGTTTAAATGCTAAAAAAACAAGTCAAATCTGAGGGAGGTCTATTTTAGGGCAAATACTTACCTGTTGGCGTCGTCGCTGCTCCTTGTGCGGTTCCCCCGCGTTGGCTGTCTGGTGCTGGAAGTCTTCTTCCATGTCTTCACAGCCACCGTTTCCTCGAATATAAAAGGGGAAGATTAAAAATTCTAAGGGTAAATTGGGAACATCTAAGCCCCAACCAAAGGGATGACGTGTGATGCTTAAGCGGGTGGATGCAGGAATAGATCCAGATTGGCCCGTGCACAACTGTGCTCCTAGGACGCTGGGACGCAGGATTGGGGGTTCTCCCCCTTACTCAAACCTATCCAGCCCGTGCCATCTGGGTCCATCAGCATCCGCCTTCTTCGTGCCACCGTCAGCTCAAAGGCCTATTGGGCATTTATTATTATTATAATTATAAGGCCAATTTATTTTAGGGCCCTAAGCCTAAGTTCACCACTAACCCTAAGGGTAATATAACCCTAGGTGCCTGAAAATTTAATAAAATTAAATTACATTTTGGGAAGGTAAAATAACCCGCCATAAAATACTTATTCCCCACTGTGCTACCCTCATTTCCTTTAAGCCTCCATAGAGGAAGGAAGTGGGACATAGTGCTGGTGATATTGGCTTGATTGGGAATGTGCTTGGTACCGGATGGCAATGGATTGACTCTGGCAGGGGGGCGGTCTTAGGCACTGGTCGGTGTCTCCGGGGGGCCCCGGGAGTTAGTGTCAATACCGCAGGAAGTTGCCAGCCGATAGTGGGCGGATGGCCAGATCTGTTGGGGGTGCCATTTATTAAGGTCAGCGTTGGTTAGTGGATGCCACGCTTAGAGCCACAGTGCAGAAAGTCAGATCTGAGGGAGTGCCAGTTTATTCAAGACCCTGAAAGAATATAAAAGGGCTTATTAGTACGGAACCTAAATAAAGGTCTATTTTAGGGCATATACTTACCTGCTGGCGTCGTCGCTGCTCCTTGTGTGGTTCCCCCGGGTGCTGGAACTCTTCTGAATCTTCCATGCCTTCACTGCCGCCGTTCCCTAAAATAAAAAGGGAAAAATGTAAAATTATTAACTATGGGGTTATTGGGAACATCTAAGCCCTAACCAAAGGGATCACGGCAGGCACGTAAGTGGGTGGATGCACAGATACACCCAGATTGACTCGTGCACTACTGTGGCCCTGGGACGCTGGGGCGCAGGATCTGGGGTTCTTTCCCTTACCTAAACCTAACCCCTAACCCTAATTTGGCACCTCAGGGTGATACAGCAGGCTGTTGGAAAGTATGAAATATGCTTTTAAAGCATCTTAAACTGTAGTTTCCTATCTTACAGGGGAACAGAACTGTCATAAAAACACATTTTGATGCCTGGAAATTCCACAATTTTTCAAAACCCTAAATCTACCCTTCGGGGCCTTATATTGACACAACAGACTGTTGCAAAGTAGGAAATATGCTTTTAAAAAAAGTTAAATTGTGGTTTCCCATCCTACAGGGGTGCAGACCTATCATTAAAACACATTTTCATGCCTGAAAACGGCAACTTTTTCTAACCCTAACCCTACCCTCTGTTTGCTAACCCTAACACAACAGACTATTGCAAAGTAGGAAATTTGCTACTAAAGCAAGCTAAACTGTGGTTTCCCATCCTACGCAGGCGCAGAACTATCATTGTTATATTAGGTTTCAACAACTCGGCTCTTGCCCAAACTTGAAAGCATGTATCATGTAGCAGTGGAAATATTTTATTTTTTTATTTTTGTTTTTATATTTTCTCAGTCAACTTCACTCAACTTTGAGTGGTAATTGGTTACTGTATATAAGTGATTGAGTTAAATTATTATGTGGAGGGTTCCATAGCTCCGGGTTGCAGGTAGGGCTTAGTTTGCGGTTACACCTTACGCACGCACCTTGTTGCGCGCCTCTGCGGCTCCTCAGAGGCACGGTGGGTACTGTTGCAGTAGGTAGGCGTGCGCCAGCTCTCCCACATTTTGTGAATTGGCACGGTTAAACTGCTTAACTAATAAGTAATATGAGTACGTGATAGTGTGCAGTCATTTTATATACATGTTTCAGTACTTATAAGTTAGTTTTGGAGGAAAATTGCATGTAATTTTCCTGTCTTTAACTTTTTACATGTTGTGCAGGGAGCGGGAGAAACTGCAGTTGACTGTGTGTGTGTACAATCCCCGTTCTGCTTTTATGGTGCAGGTAGAAAAAAATAAAGTGAAGAATTGATCCCTCCATGCCTGGTTCCTGTCTCTGCCATTTCACATCTGCTACACTGGCTCAAGACTGAAAGACACAAGGGACAACTCAATTATCTTCTTTACTTAGAAGTAAGGTTACATTGATAACCTTCAAAGAAAAGCAAAAATATTGCTTCATTTTAAATAAACATTTTTTTAACTAAACATCTCGTTTTATTCATCTATTTCTCTGTCACTGTCATAAATTAACTAAAGTAAAAGTTCACTAATAAAGTCTAAGTCCAGCAAAATTAGGAAAGACATTAATTTTGCATAAATGCACACAGTATATTATGCCAGTTTATTTCAATGAGCTATACTCATAATGTAAGCAGTAGATGCTTTTCTACAAACATAAAGCATAATACAACACAAATTGAGCCAAGAGTCAATGCCCATCAGACTGTTACATTCTTTTGTTGATAACAACACCATCAAACTAAATAATCATGTAGTTCAACATGAACAAGTAAATAAGCAACAGTTGATCATACAGGTGATACAGTACAGTAATTTGGGGCCTTAGGGTGACACAACAGACTGTTGCAAAGTAGGAAATTTTCAGGCATAAAAATGTGTTTCTACGATAGTTCTGGCCCCCCATACCACACTCTAAAGCAAGGATGGGTAATCTTATCCAGAAAGGGTCACTGTGTATGCGGGTTTTTGCTGCAACTCCGTAATTAGATTACTAATTAGAGGACTGATTGGCTGAAGAGTCCTCACACCGGGGTTTAAACAGCTGACCAATAACCTGCATACACACCGGCCCTTTATGGATAAGATTGCCCACCAACGCTCTAAAGGGTTACGTACTGTAACATACCTGCATTCATGACAAAGGACAACAGAGAAAAATGGTAATCTCTGATGGACAAATGGTGTGTTCTGTCTGGAAGGACAGTATTTTGTCAATGTTAACTAGCTGTACTTGAGAGATTTCTACTGGCAATAAAATATAAAAAAAAGAACATTTATCTTGACAAAAATTATACAATTAATCTAAGACCAATGAAATCAAAACAAATAAAGCCAAATTAATTTATGAGCTTTACAGAAGAGTTAACACTATTTTGTCCATTGACATTCACAGATATGTTTCCTCAGCTGCAAAACTTGCCATTTGATGGTTACCATAATCCTTTACGATTTCTACTCAATTTTACAATTTTACAACAGCAGATGGCGTAGTTGTTTCCTATAATCTGAACCTTTTTGAAATATGTTACACTTGCAGTGGTTATTTCTTTTCAGGATCAAGATACCTGGCAGATATTTCATGTATACCTATTCACTCCATCCATCTTTTTGTTCTGTCACAATGAAATATGAATGCATAGGAAGATTCAATACTACAGTCAATACTTTGTACAGATCTTATTGAGAAACTTTTTGACATGTTTGTATGTAATTTTCATTTCAAAATTTTGGAATTAGTCAATTCTTACATATTATTTGGCCTGGCTGTTGCAGTGAGAGCAACAGTAGATGGTAATATTCAGCTTATATGACAGATTTTGCCTCCCAATATTTTGAAGTTCCATGGGCAGCTTACCTCACTTGACAGTATGATCTGATATACTGTTTAACAAAACCTCAGCAAAATATATTCATTCCTGCACTGGAACATAGGTGGTGAACATTTTGTGTATATTGTACCATAAATTTCCCTGGCCCAGTCTTCCGAAGGGACTTGTGAATGGTTTCTTAGGTTTAAAGGTATTGTATTTCATTTTTTATATAGTGTTTCAATATGTCTTATATTCCATGAAAATGGTTTATAAATGGTTAATATTATTCTTTGTATATCCACCATGTGTTGCATGTAAAATTGTATCTAACTGGTGCTTAGAAAGACCTGATTAGGCTTTTACAAGAATAAACAGGATTACCTTTACACAAGAAGAAAACATTCTAAAGAACAGATATCAGTGAATAATGTAACTGCAGTAAAATATTAACCGACAGGGATCAAAACCTGATTTTAAAAATTCAAAGGAACATGATGAAAAAATATATTCTGTTAATATTTTGTTAAATATTCATTGTATGTAAGTGCTTATTTTAATATTAGTCAGATACTCATATACCATTCAAATCATGCATTTTTGTGGGGCCCTTGAGTCTTGGGGGGACACCCTGCTGGCTGCAAACAAGGGGGGCAAGGGAGCCCTAAGGGTCTTTTTGAATAGGGCTTCAGAAACAACAAACCCACCCCTAACTGTAGGGTTTGTATGCATTCAAATAAATGCATTATGTACAACATATGGTTCATGACAAATTATACATTAAAGATCAACAAATTTTTTGTCTAACTTTCTCTTTTGTCCCATACGTGCCAAGTACAAATAAAACAGAAAGAAGCCCCACCCTACATGAATATAGGGTTATCTGCTCCATCTGCTCTACCACTTGACTGGAGTGATTTTCATACATTCATTTTCATTCACCCTCTACTATGCTATTCAGCCACATACATACATTGGAGCATTTCCATCTGTAGGGGACACTGTTGTTCTGTGAATCGTAGGGAGGCTCTGCATTTCTTTAAAGTGTGCGGAGCATTAGGCGCAGAAATGAAAACACTGTGTCACTATACCTTTTCTCAATTCAGTGCTGCTCAGTGGAGATATGTATGTAGGACATAGAATGTCAGAACGCGTTTGTGTATGTGCTTCTTCAGCTGGAAATATTTTTTTATACAAAATATAACAACTCTGGTCAGGCTGGAATTGGAATTACAGCTTGGCCAAATGATAAGCTGAACTTTCTAAACCAAATTTGAAACGACTGGATCCATTACCTCCTACTACTTCAAACCTCAGGGCCATTTCTCTTGGCAGTCAAATGACAAGGCCAAAATATGCCTAGGAAGATGCATGTTTGAGTGGGTGTGTTTAATGGTACAGAATACTGTACCTGGCCTCTCATCCACAAATTAAAAACAGCACCACTTTAGTCCTGATTCATACTGTCATGCTATACTGTGCTCACTTCCTGGCTGAAAATGATGGACAAATTAAACTTTTAAACTGGAAACATGTTGTTGAGTCTTCAACTTATCCTGTTATTCCCATCTGCCAAGAACAGAATTTAGGCAATATATTATTTCTTCGAGGTCTGGGAAGACAGAACAAATAGAATTCAGTCTGAATTCAATTCAGAAATTCATGAATAACCTGAGAGGATCAATAGAGCTGCTGAACACTGTATACAATTATTACTGATGGCACCATTGATGTCATAATGCATGTTTGTATTGAAACAAACAAGTCATCTGTTGTGTTTAGTTTGGACTGAGATGGATGGTTAACACCTCAGCAGGAAACATTCTGACTGGCTGACATAAAGGGCATTTTCCCAACACACCTGCCAGAGGTCATCTGTCAATCCAGCTTTGGCTAAGATCTCTTCCCTTTGAATATGTTGGCAGTACTGAAACTAACAAATAGCTATATAGAAGAATTCAGAGGTCTGGCCAGGATGAGAAAATGGCAGTCTGCCTCATCCCAGCAATACGGGGTTTAATAAAGGCAATTTACTCCACCAGGCACTCATTGAGAGCATCTGTTCACATGAAGCTGAGACAAAGCTAATCATTATCTGAGCTTTATTCAAGGCAGTGACTCATTCATGCTAATTCATTGCTCTCTAGGTCATGCGGGAGACAGATTTACATTTTCGAATTAGATCCCTGGTGAATCCAAACATTTACCTAAAAAATAAATAGATATATCTCGCTACTATGACATCAGCAGGGTA
The DNA here is from genome assembly GCA_026770805.1 of Boulengeromyrus knoepffleri. NCBI lineage: Eukaryota > Metazoa > Chordata > Actinopteri > Osteoglossiformes > Mormyridae > Boulengeromyrus > Boulengeromyrus knoepffleri. Next base: position 16,166 of record JABJVO010000008.1, read on the forward strand.
CAAAGGATGAATAGGAGTGTGCACAAAAAAATCTGCCTGGAATTTGGCAATGCATTTGGAAAAGGTAAACATCACACCTCCTTTGTTCTTCTCAGATTTAGCCACAACAGAAATGGCAAGCTATTGTGGCGCGATTCAGATGACAACTGAGCTTGGCTTGAGTGGAAGCGGAGTATGTGTCTAGAATAATAATGTTAGGCTCCTGATTAGAGATTAATTTATTAAAGGGCTCCAGTGATGATCTGTGCCTATGTGCTTTTGTGATTCATAGACGGAATTCAAAAATCAAAGTATATCAAAAGAGTAATTTAAGGATATGCACACACATACACACACACACATATATAAAAAATCCCATATTGATTATTGAATACTAATGAGGCTTTTTTCCATTAGTCTAATGCATGTGGTCTTTATGTGTCACATATATATGATTAGAAATGTCTTGCATGCTATTATCTGTTGATTTTAAGATAAAAGAACCATGTTTTTTCTTTATGGAAAGGGCTGGAATTATATGATATTTTGTGTGTCTGTTGTTCATTCCCCAAATAATTCACTTCGAGAATAGTCCAATGCCAGGAGAGATCACCGAGCTCTCGGTGCGATTTGTTACTCAAGGAGAGGTGGGTGCAATTCAAAGCACTGCAGTTATTTAACCACCTGTCTCTCCCTGGGTGATGCCTCAGCTGAATGTCCCTTCAGCTGCTTTAATATTTTATCTCTTCCTCACACACCACATTATCTCAGGCAGCTGTTTGGCAGTAAATACATAAAAAAAAAATAAATCAGAAAAAACGCAACTGGCCTTTTTTTGTTGATTGGGCAAATGAATGAAGTGTTTTTTGTGAAGAAATATGATCTGAAGGAGATAAGTGTTAGTGTTTCCTTGCACCCTTCCAGCACATTCTGTTTCTTGCTATTCTCCCAGATGACATAAAAATCATAAAGCGAGTCGGGGGCCTGTGCACCCTCATATGCAGACTAATGCTCTCTCATTCATTCGTATTTCAGCGTGGGCGTTCATCTAAGATTTAGTCAGACTGCTCTGCTTCATCTCATTGCATCACAAGGCAGAAGAGAGGGGGAAAAAAACATGCTGTCATTAAAATGATCACCCTAAAGCAGCCTTGTAGTTTATGACCTTCAGAGAGACACTGCAGTCTAGTCTTATTCCCGTCATGCGTGATGTTAAACACTGTCATAAATCTGCCTCTGCAAAACATCTATCAGCTATAATAAACAATCCTAAGTGGAACATTCATTGAAGGGATCATTTTTTTTTCTCAAAATATTTTTCTATGTGACTGAACCACACATTCATTTTAATTACAGTGTGCTTTTTGATGTATGTTTGATTTACTGCCTGGCACTTGTACAATAAAAGATGTATATAACTGTTCATTCATTGAATAGTCTCTTAGCTTCTCAGCTCAAATATGGCATGACAATAATTGGCATATAGGCTGCGTATATATGGTAACGCTTTCAGCTCAATGGCACGCCCATTGATTTTCTAACCCGGGACGCTCCTTTGGGCATTAGATGAGCACCTCTGTGGTGCTGATTTACAGCATGACACATAAAGCTCTGTCTAGTTCTGCACCCCAGAGAAAAATGTTCAGGAAGTGAGTTTAAAACCATCATAATCAAACCGGTGCTTTGGATTTCTCCTCTCCCTCTTGACAAGGAAATGGGAAGAGTAACAGGTTTTCACTGGGAAGGGGTAAGCGAAGGCAGAGATGACAGGTGGCTTTATGGTCAGGGTGTGGGCAGAAGGAATTAAACAGAAGACCTTACTTCTTCTCCTCTGTGGCTGTTCCTGTTACCCGAAAGCTGTTACATGGGAAATCAGTGTCACAAGTGGGCAGAGCAGATTCACTCTCCCTCCAGTCACTGATTGAGCAGGCAGTTTTCAACAAACCAAAACATGTTACTCAATCTACATTGTTTTCAGATGTTTTGTGAAATCCAAGCTCTTCATAGAAGAACTGTGTGGAATAAAGATCCCAGATGATATATCAACCGTCATACAGGATCCCTCGCCCAGCTAATGTTTTATATTATTCATCCTGTTGATAAAAGCAATAATCATCAGTGGGAGGTTCCATTCACTGCTACATTCAGGTTAAACATGACAAGCACTACTCCACCTGTTAGGCCAGGGACCATACATCAGGGATTAAGTCCCAACTGAATCAGAGTATTTCTCTTAACAATCTATTCTGGTCTATTTGAAAAACAGAACTTAAACAATAGCCATAAGCACCAGTTTCCCTACTGCACAGTACATAATGTATCCCAGGTGTAGACAACAACGATTTTTTAACTTTCAAGTGGAATTATTCATTGAGTCAGGAGATGTCTCTCGAATGAAAGGCAAGGTGAAATGCATAAAAATGCAAGCAGGAAAGTCTGATTATCATAGGGTGCCATTTTGTTCCCTTCTTTTAAAAATACTTTAAATATTGTGTGCAGTGAAAAGGCACCAGTATAATAAAACGGCTTAGAATCACATCAAAAACAAAAACCATTTCTGTCTGACTGCATATTTCACAGGGTACTTCCAGGGTTATACAATCCATTGCATCATGAGGATAAATATTTAATAAAATTAGTTAATCATAGAATGGTTTGCTTAAGTGAATATTACCCTTAGCAGATATAAGAAAATTAACTTACCAATGTTTTGACAACCCCGGAGGTCTTCTCTGTGTATTGCCAAGTCAGAGATCAGCATTAATGGTTTCATTTAACAATAAAAATCATGACAGGAATTTTTTAGAACTACAACAGTGTTTCTTTTTCAAAATTGTAAGGTATCTAATGCTGTGTCCACGACACTGAATTTCGTGACCTGTCCACACACATAAATAAAAACATGGACTACATGTTGAATTAATTATCAACTGTTACACACACCATATAAAACTTGTATGTTCTATTTTGCATGTCCCAGTAGCTCAAATGGTAAAGATACCCTTGCTATTCCTGGAGAATAACCTGAGTTTGAGCTGCGTGATCCACCAGCTGTGTCCTTCAGTGCTGGAGCAAACAGACTGACTGTAATTGCCACTGTTCTGCCAATTCGTCTAGAGTATCTTGGCTCCCCTCAGTCTATTCAAGCATTTGCAAGTTGTTTGGTGCCATCAGTGAAAAATGGCTCCTGCTCAACTAGGCACTATTTATCCTTTATCATACTGTGTAACCTGCAACACATAAAGAAATTGGAATAGTGAGTTTCACAGTTCCAAACATGCACCTTTGAGGCGCTGTGTTCAGTTAAGGCCAACAGAAATTTGAAAACAAAACTGAAACTGGGATGAAAATGGAGGAGAAAGTGGCATTTTTACATGGTCAAAATTTTGTACACCCCAGAATGTTTTTTTGCAGGATTTGGCAAAGCATAAAGAATACTAAGACTAGTCATTGAATACTAAGACTGATATTCCATACTTTTTCAACTATAAAAACAGTTTTCAGAATCTTTTGAATACGTTATTTTAAAGAAAAGAAATGATTTGTATAATGAGATAAATCAAATAAGAAACAGAAGTGCGGCCTCACATCTTTAGGATAAGGGATTTTGAATGCTGCGCCTGCCCTGTGTATAAGGAGTGTGTCTGCGCTCCCTGTGTTTCTGTGGGTTTCCTGAGGGTACTCTAATTTCCTGATGCAATCCGAAGACAAGTGGTTAGGTGAATCAGTGTCTCTACGTTGCTGAGTGTGTGTGTGTTATGTTTATATTACATTGTGGGGACTGAATGGCCCCCACGATGGAATAAAAACCTGTTATTTTGATGTTTTTGGGGGTCCCCACAAAGATCTATGAATGGAATCAAAAAAGTAAAAACGTCAAAAATCTCGTATTTTGTTTGGTTACTTATGGTCAAGGTTAGTGTTGGGTAGTGGTTAAGGTCGTCATTTTGGGATTAGAGTTTTTCCCATAGAAATGAATGGAGAGTCCCCACAAAGATATGATTACAAGCCTGTGTGGGTGTGCACCCTGCAATGGACTGATATCTGGTCTGGGGTGTATCCCTGCTTTCTAGAAGTACTCCTCCATGTGACCCTGTACTGGATGGTTAGGTTAGCAGATGAAAGGGTGGGTAATGCCCAAAGTTGTTGACTGTGGATTTCCTACTGCTTCTAACCATATTCTATGCATCATTTAAACCCCTTCTGTAGACCACATAAGAGCACCTTATAAATCTTTCATTAACAACAATCAAGAAAAAGAAACCAAGCCCACACTGTATTTTTAGTAATTTTATGTAACAACGTAATTTATTAGCCTGTGATTCAGTTATTTTTTTCTATGTGACAAACTGTTCATCATATTCCTCAGATACCTCATACTTTTATGTTTATTTTTTTCCCTCCAAGTACATATGACTTCCAAACTATGGTTGTCTTATATTCAGTCATGTTATGAAAACACATGTTAGTAGCCAAGTGCCAGCTATGCATGTATGATTAAAAAGTAACAATTTGCACTCAGTGACTTGTTCATAAAATGAGAACACTGAAGTGGAACATTAGTCCAGAGGACCAAACAAAAGACATTAACCAAACATCTGATAAAGTGTTAGTTGTTATGTGTCTGTACATTCATCATATATGATAAAGTTTAGCCACAAAAAATCCTACCGGAATGACACCAATAGTCCATGTTGAAAACCCATCAGCTGACTGAAGAAATGATGGAACATGATATATTTTAATCTGTTGACCTCTCTTGGTTTAATTTTTGGGCAAGCACTGGATGGTTCTTGTCACCATTCATTCGGCACATCTATTTAGCACAAGAGAAATATGGTTTAATTTATTTCTCCACTCTATAGTGATATATGTTCTGATATTTATTCCAGACATGCAATTAGCTTCTCAATCAAATGTTTAGGGAATTAGTTAAAAATGAACGCCATTTAACATCCCATGTTGTTGCTAGGGGTTCTCCTGCATACTTTTGGCAGTCAGTCTAGGTTTAGTTATTTGAAGAACTGTATAAACTAAAAAAATATAAAATGAATGTAATAATTTGTTACTAGCTGGGAAATTCACCTCCTGGTCAAAGGCTTTTGGCATGTTCATATAGCATCTTAGGATACCAACATTCTGCTCCTGAAGATCCAGCACATTATATTCTACATGCCGGCCACTCTGTTGTATTGATTTACAGTAATCTGTATGTGCATAACAAATATAATCTTTTGTTCTTTTATTTGTTTCAGGAGAATAAGCAAGACTTCTCTGAAGAAAATATCGATCTGAAACTTTGTCCCGAAAGGATTGACTGAATTTGCTGACTACCAATGCTCAGTTTTTACTACATGCCAGACAGCAGAAGCTGCCTTGGGAAAACTATATCAAATTGGCTGGCATCATAGGTCATGTAAAAAAATGACCAGTCGAACATACACCGATCAGCCATAACATCAAAACAACTGACAGGTGAAGTGAATAACGGCACCTGTCAAGGGTGGCATTATATATTCCACAAGTGAACAGACAGTTCTTGAAGTTGTGCTGGAAGCCAGAAAAATGGGCAAGTGTAAGAATCTGCGCAACTTTGAAAAGGACCAAATTGTGATGGCTAGACAACAGGGTTAGAACATCTCCAAAATGGCAGGTCTTTCCGGTTTTCCCGGTATGCAATGGTCAGTATCAGGGGGCTTTAAGATGTTTGCCTTGTCTTACATCCACGGATACGAAGGGGAGTCTTATTCGTTCATCTTTGTGGCTGGCGTTAGCTATAGCTAACGCTAATAGACGTTACTCCCGGACAGTGATAGTGTATGCATGTGGTAATGAAGTAACTATGAACATCCCCAGTCATTCTAGCGGAGAATGTTTAACTTAGTATGTTCTATATGTTCTTAAGTACACATTGTGTTAATCTGTGTTTGCTATTCTTAGTGTCAAACAGAAACACGGGAACAGGAGAGGTTGCTGCTTCAGATCCATGAAG
>JABJVO010000008.1:22236-44098 GCA_026770805.1 Boulengeromyrus knoepffleri
TATTTAGGTACAGTATTATACTGTATTATATAGTGTATTTTAATTATACACAGTTCAGTAATTTAATTTGTACAGTACTGTAATTTGAAAAGCGTTTGAAACGGTTGTAATATATTTTGCAATCAAAATTAGTGACGCTGTCCGTTTTATTACCTATTATTCATGTAAGAAATACACACGTGTCAGGTAGACTGAGACATGAAGAAGAAAAATTTGTTATGATGATCATCCAATTATAATTATCAATTTCGCCCAGGCAGACGTGTTCACTATAAGCGGTAAAGTAAAATGTGGTAATAAATTATATGAAATGTGAGTATAAATATGTTGGATTTGCCGAATTTCCCAGAGGTGTGCGTGGACACTCGATTGTATTTTGAGGACGTGGTGCACTTAGAAAATTATTATTATTGTTTTTTTTAGCTTCTGAAACACAAGTTTATCCTTTCTTGTGCTCATAGTTACTCAAACCGAAAGCAAGTGAGCCGTATTTCGCACTGGCGGATATGACGTCACTGCGATATTATTGTTTATCGCAATAATTCCTGGGACAATTTATCGTCCAGCATAATTTGTTATCGTGAAAGACCTAGTCAGTACCTACCAAAAGTGGTCCAAGGAAGGCAAACCAGTGAACTGGCAACAGGATCATGGGCACCCAAGCCTCATTTAATGTGCGTGGGGAGTGAAAGCTAGCTCGTTTGCTCTGATCCCACAGGAGTGCTACTGTAGTACAGATTCCTGAAAAAGGTAATGCTGGCTATGACTAAAAGGTATCAGAACAATGCATTGCAGATTGAGTTGTTTTTCTGGAGAAGAGATGGCACCAGGATGCACAATGGGAAGAAGAAAAGCCTGCAGAGGCAATGTGATGCTCTGGGCAATGTTCTGCTGGGAAACCTTGGGTCCTAGCATCCATGTGGATATTACTTTGACACATAGCACCTACCTAAACATTGTTGCAGACCAAGTACACCCTTTCATAGCAACATTATTCCCCGATGGCAGTGGTCTCTTTCAGCAGGACAGTGCACCCTTATTGTTTTGTAAGCATAGCTGGCAGGGTGTGGATTTCAGTAAAAGCTTTGCACTGCTCAACCCCAGGGGCTTAAAGTCTCAGAGCCCTCAAACAGTTGAAAGAGATTGCAGCCAGTCTCTTAGGGTAGCACATGCATGAACTGCACACATTATTCTGTTCTCATGAGTTGTTCCAGAACTTGACATGAGGGGCAGCATTTCAACCCTTTTTATGAGATCAGCACCTGAAGCTTGACCCTGTAATATACTATTCCAGAGAGCTTACAAGGACCCTCCTAGATAGGTGAGAGTTTCAGGTACAAACCATATTTTGCTTTGGACTGTAGATCCAGACTCCCAGGGCTACAGGTGAGTCTCTGCTACTGCTGCTCCTAAAATCTTTCTTAATATATGCCTGCATGATCAATCTCTGTCCTACAACAAATCCTAAATTCTAAAGGTCTTCTTGCTGAGGTGTGGTGGGGATTTCCTTACTGCACTGAAAACACTGCTAGTTGAGTCAACTATTTATGCCATGACACTTGAATGTCTTAGTGTTCGTTGTCACTGGATTGTCTGCCTATCAGATAAAGGCCACCTCTTTTGTCACTATGGCTACACTGTAACATGGCTACACTGTTGTCTCCAGTGGATGGTTCAGTAGGCAGTCACTTTTGGCTAGTCTGTCGTGTATTTATCAAGCCAGAGTGGGAATGAATTGGGACTGTACCCCCCTAGGGAAATTAATTCTTTGGATGGGGAGGTACAAAATTGCCTGTAGGCTCAGAACCCAATGCCCTCTGACTGGGGCCAAGCAAAAGCAGTGCATGAAGGAGACATCTGTCCAGGATTGTTGCATTTGTCACTGTGCATAGACTGAGCATGGTTGGATCCCAGTTCTCTGACAGATGAGAGAAAGCCCCAGGGTGCAGCAATGGAATGGAGAGGATTGTGTTCACTAAGGCCTTAGAAGTTTGCCCCTCCGAGTAACATAAAGGAGCAACCCAGGGTTCCTGCTGATCTATGCCTCAAAGCTGTCCTGTTCCCATTTCCCTGCACCTGGGGCAAGCCAAGGGTTACCTTAGTCATGCCACCTGTCCCTTCTATCCAGAGCATTTTTCACATTTTTTCCTGTTATATGACTTTGCCTTTTCTTTTCAGTTCTTAATTGAAAAGGTAAAGCATACAGCTTACTCTCTGCAGGTTTTTTGAATATATTCCTGCAGGGTAAGTAGTGCTGCTCATTGAACTTAGTTGTGGAAATCATCTGAAGTAAAATACTGGAGAAAAGTCAACTCAGCCTGAGCTTCTTCTTGAATTTAGGGGCAGCTGCAGAGCAGATATTATTGATTGTCATATGTTAAAGTTCCCAGACATTGATCCTGGCAATACAAAAGACAGACTAGTCTCTTTTTCCAGATCTCGGATGTTCCTCCAGAGCATAATTTTTTAGCCAATCCTTGTTGGAACTCCTCTTTGTATCAGGTAAACAACTGTGGAACTGTGCTTGGTAGATTTACAAGTGCAGTAGCTGGTTTTATCCAAACCTGATGTTATCACAAGAGCTACTTGGGTTTGGGCTTGGTTACAGCATATTCAGTAAGCAACATTACTAAACCCACTACAAAGCTGAATAGGCTCCAGCATAACCTCCAACTTTTATGTTTAAAGCCTAAGGTATTGTTTAATGAGTATCTCCAAAATGTAAGGCTGGCAGTGGAGGACAACAAGGACTTCTGAGATAGGGCTTGCATAGTTTTTCATTGCTTCCACTATTGAAGGCCTTGGATCTATTGTTCTCATCTTCATTGAGTCAGTCTTTGCTATATTGATCCTGCCCTCTGATAACAAAGGACATTCCTCATAGGAAAATTCTTTTTATGAAAGTCTTAAAGTTAATTATATATTGTATATTTAACAGTTCTAAAACATACTACCAAATTTCAGTATTCAGAATGTTTTTTTTCTTCTGGATGAATTAGGGGTGGTGGGAATGAGATTCACTATTTTTGGATAATATTTTTAGGGAAACTGACATGTTGGAATGAACAGTTCGCCATATTCTACACTAGCAAATGAATATACGCAATAGGGATTTGATTTTATTTGATGAATGAGGTTCCAGTTAACCTTTCCTGAAATATTCTGTGCCCAAAATGGCAACAAACAAATCATGCATCATGTTGATTCATCTAAAGACTCCCTAAAAATCTCTTAGCCACTGCTATCTTTGGTTTTGGGTGAATAAAAGCTTCCCCATTTGGCGGAAATTCCCATAAAACTGCTAGACACGACCAAAGCTGTTAGCTGAGGGGTTGCATCCTCCACAAACACTGTGTGTTGTAACACCAATTAGCCTCCTTCCTCATACTGTCTTTCTGTTTCAGCCGTTGCTCCAACAGTTTGATTCTCTAACCATCACAAATAGATGTACAAATCCTAGGAGGGCTTACGGCGTATACTGGTTAGTTTTGTTTACTTGATTGGTTCTTTTGGGAGAAACCATTACCGTGTAGGGTACCCATTTTTGGGAAACTCTGCACCCTGATCTGGATAAGCATTATAGAAAATGGATGGATGAACGCGCAATCTAAAACTGAGATGTGGTTTCAATAAATGTGCATATTTCTGGGGATTTGTAAATGTTGGGATGAGGGTGTTCCCAGGTAATACTTCACTTAATAGCTGCCCTTCATAACTTGAAGGGGTTTAGTGGAGTAAATCTTGAATGAATGTTAAAAGGATTTTGTAAAACATCATAAGATGCGCAGTTATGATACTTGTAATACAGTAAGTCATTCAAATAGAAACAGCTGTTGAGTTGTTGAGGTCAGTAAATAAAAAGCAAATTACATTATGGTGACTATCAATGCTGTATTAATAACAACCTTTTTACTGTTATCATTTGCAGGTTCCAATTTTTGCAACCAAGTCTCAGAGACAGAATTTAAAAAAAGATATATGACCACAGGATGGTGATTGTGAGAACTGATCCGATGTGTTGCACTATTATATTACATCTCCAGAGGTGGGTGATTCCTCTAATGATCCAGATTTTCCCCACCATCAAAAGGTATGTTGTTAGGTTAATTAGTGTCTCAGAATTGGCTGTTGTGTGTGCAGGTATATTTCCTGTGACTGACTATTATCCCATATAGGGTGAACCTCTAACCTGTGCCCTGTGCTGACTCGGATAGGCTCTAAGCCCCCATGTGACTCTTGCATCACCAGATTTGCTTTTGAGGCTGGCAAAGAATTGTGTGAAACCAGTAGCGAAACCATATAAGCTCATAAAAAGTGAAGCACCTATATTTCAGGTGCAGTGGACCAGTACTTCCACAGTCCAGGATGTTAGATGTTGCTTCATCAACTTCACAACTCACATATCAACACTCACATGAACGGTTCTCCAAAAATGCTAAGACAAGTTTATACGTTTGTTTGAGACTAGACATCAAATGCTTTGAGTTCCTGTCTGATAAACACCTTGTTTTTCATCCCGTAAGAGATTACTTGTTTAAATATATATGTTTTTTTTTTATCATTTTACATAAAACTGTGATTTTGCATTTTTTTTTATAAGAATCTACTTCACCCATTTCAGCCACATGTGATGAAGCTGGTTTCAGTGGAACTCAAAAGAAAAAGAAAAATACCCTCAGAAACTATAATTTAGCCATGGCTTACAAATATAAGCCACCTCACCTCTGTTGCTCTTACAGCAGTTATCACAATAGAAAATATACCATTTAAACAGAGAAAATCTGTGCATGATCTGCATGTATGTGAGCTCATAATAAATGGTTTACATTTCATATAACTGACCTTCTGATGTACATATATAGATGCCCCACCTTCAAATGCTTGACCAATTTTATTTTTATTACTAACGTGCAATATTTTATTAATGTAATATTGAGGAAAAGTATATTATTTAGATGCCACCTTTGGCAAAATAATTTGGGCATGTCAACAAAATCAGTTGAAGAGTTACTATAGAGCCTGTCTGCAAAACAGATGCACATTTTTGCTTTCATTGTAGACTCAATTACCTCATGATCAAGACACATGAAAGAAGCTCATTTATAGTCTATTTGGTTTACAGATTCCTCTCAGATCCTATGATTTATCACCTGAGGTACTGGAAAGAGGTAAATCCTTAGATGGGAACACATTATATAGGTTCAACATTTAAATTGGGCATTCTGAAATCCTTTCTTTGCAGTGTGGGCAATAAATAGGAAGAGAATCATCTGCATTTGGTATAATGGGGACTTTATTTCCAGTTCACATTAAGGAGTAGGAACATTGATGTTCATTGCTCAGAAAGACAGCTCACCCTTGCATTGTGCTCTGAATTCATGTGCACACGTGTCATTAGATTAGTTAAACACAATAAAAGAGGCCTCAAGGGTACAGGAGGTGTAAGGCATAGTTATGAACTCATGATACCTTTATAGCTGGGGTCCAATGATGGTACCTTTAATGCAGGACTTGAATAGTAAGTAAGTGTCCCTTTTTTCAGGTATGAGAAGTGGCTGTGTAATATCGCGGCAGTGTAATTATTACATTTTGTTCCATTGTAATAGTCATACCATCAAATTAACACATAAAATATAAATTAACACATTTGTTGGATTCTGGGTATTTCCAAAAATGTTTTATGTCTTCTGTAGTTTCAGAGAGTCAATAAAGAACAATAGGAGCTTGTTCAGTAGCCCTCCCTTTCTCAGACTCCATTGTTATGTCATTGTGGTGAACAATAAGGGCCCTATTTTGCACCGGCAGAAAGCGCGATGCAAAGTGGTTTCGCTAGTTTTGTACCAGTGCATTCCTCATTTTCACATCAAGCGCACGTTTTCAAAATGAGGAAGGATTTTGTGTTCGTTTCCCACTCGTAGGAATGGTGTTTTTTAAATACAGTGTGGCTGAGCATATTGTTGGTGGGTTGCCATTTTAAGGCAGCTAAATGACATTGTGCTTTTGACCAACAATGTTATTAAATTATATTTCAACGTCGCATTTTAGAAACGTGTGTAACGCTTGTTACGGACACAGGAACATCCTCGAGGTGCACTAATTGTCTTTTATTTTATTTTATTTATATACAATTTATTATCAAGTACATCTGGTCCCTCACACACACAGAGACACACACACACACATATGGTGTTTCATTAAATAGCTGAGCGGCAAGTTTCTGTTTTCCCCATCTTCTGACATCATTATACTGCTTTTGGCACCAAGCGGATGATCTGGTGATGCCAGAAAACAAGGACACACTCGCTGATACCTCATTCCATGCCTGCTGAAGGTGGGACAGTGGTACTCCAGTAAATGATGTGTGCGCATTTTCACTTCGAGTATGAGCGGGTCGGTATCCTCAGCCGAAAACTAGTCCACCGTAGCTCATGCACCCTTGCCTTTTAAAGGTGAGATGACATGCCATTCTGATTGGTTCATTGCATGTTACACCCATGGACAACCTTTTCCCACCTTGCTCTGGTGCAAAGTCAGTTTATGTTTTTTCCATAAATGTTAATTGCCTCTTCCTCTTAATGCTTTGCGTTAGATCATCAAAATAGAGCTCTAAATGTGCATCCTGCTGCAGCTGCATAGTGTTAAACGAAAGGGGCCTGCCAGCTGATGTTTTCTGCCATCCCACCCATAGCATTACAGTGATCAGGAGGTAGGTAACTGTGTTACCAGAACCTGCAAAGTAACTGGTAAGGCTTAATTAAAAGCAAAACCCCAGTATTTCCTTGAGTGGCACGGCAGTTCAGTACTAATTTCTTTCATTAGCTGACACATGTCATATCTATATGTGCAGAAGGGTCTGCAGCAACAACAATGGTTCCCAACATAAAGGTACAATATTGATCCAGATTGAGCCAACAACCTTCTGTTCACAAGTCTGGCTACTTAACCCACTTTGCCACCTACTTGTCTAATCCACCTACAAGCTATTGTCTGTTTAGATTATAAGGGTTCACTTCTGCTTCTGAGGTGTTACTTTTGTGCAGGTACTTGAATTCATATATACTCAATTGACCTATTTCCCTGACTGAAATCAATTTGTGGCATCACCTGGTACTGAGACAGTGGTCTTCAAGGACTATTCAAGAATTTAATATTACAATTTTCAGATACAATGAAATTATACAGGAATTAAATTCTCTTCACTAGACAATGAGAACCCATGGTATTAGTTTGAAATTGTAGTGCCTAAAAAGTACCGAACTAGAGAGCAGGTATTAAGAGAACAAAAATGGGCTTTATTTGAACAAAATTGGAGCAGGGAAACAAACAAGACCGCAATGGGTCAAAATGGGAAGGCTAGTACAGGGAAGGACATGGGCAAATAAGAGGGGTGATGTCAATGGCTGGGCTGGGGCTGATGAGACGAACAGGTACTTAAATACAAAGACCACCAAGAGACAACAAGCAACAAGTGTAGCTCATCAGGACCACATCAGGGAGGAGACAGGAGGGTCAGGTTGACATGAAAGGCAGAATGTTAAAGATATATTTTCTTGTAAATACATAGAAGAATGCAAATATTTGACATTAATTGCTTTCAGACCATTAAATCTAAATATGTATGCCTTAAAAGAGGATGATCTATGTGTTTTGCAAATAAGGGCATCAAACAGCAGATGTTAACCTGAAGGCTACTAATTCAAGCCCCAGGAGATAAACAGTATGGCAGAGAAAGTTCCTTCCAAGAAGGAAGGAAAAGAAAAAGAACCTGCACATAAGAGGACGCTTAAAATATGTGGTTATCTAAACTGGGACTTTATCAAGGCAACGAAGAGACATGAAAATGAACCTCAGGCATTAACCAATGATGAACAGAACAGGCAGAACAACACTGTCATCCCATATGTGGCAGGACTGTCTGAGAAGTTTAAAAGAATTTTCTTCAAGCACAACATCCCAGTGCACTTCAGACCCAGCAACACCCTCAGACAGAAACTGGTTCGTCCCAAGGACAAAACTCCTTCACACAAGCTGAGCAATGTGGTGTCTGCTGTACAATGCAGTGAGGAATGCTCGGACTTATACATAGGAGAGACCAAGCAACCACTCCACAAACATATGGCACAACACTGGAGAGCCAGCACATCAGGACAAGACTCAAATGTACATCTGCACATAAAGAAGAAGGGACACTCTTTTGAGAATATAAATGTGACATTTTGGACAGAGAAGAAGAGAGGAGTAAAAGAGGCCATCTACGCCCAACACTAAACAGGTGGAGACTTAAGACACCAATTATCAGCCACCTATAATGCAGTCTTGAGATCCCTTCCACAGGAACCTGTGAAGGGCAACCACCCGTAAATGGTTCACACCATGGCTCAGACAGAACCAAGGTTTCACACCCTGATCCACACCTTGCCTCAAGTGACCCGAAATACCCGTTGGACAGCAGGGTGGGTCAATGACCCCATTCAAGGTAAGGACCGCCATAGAGGATAACTACCTGGAACTCCCCATCAGACTTTTATAACTGAAGAAGTCTTTCAGATGAGAGGTGAAACGTCTTCAAGAAATTGAGAAAGAAGTCCAGTTGCCTTCAATTCAAGCCCTTAAGATTATACTGTACATTATAATTAATTGCTGTAATTTTACTTTACTTACATGTAACAGCACCAAGCAACTACTGGGGATTTTTTGGCACCTAGTCTCTTCTGTAGTTCAGGAATTGCTCTTGCTGGATTAAACACTATAATAGTCTAGGTTCAAATAAAGCATAGACTCTGAAAGTAACAGACAAAAATGTAAACCATTGAGGGAAAACTCCCTTGGTGAATCAAGTCATTTGTGTGGTAAAGGAAAAACAGGGAGCAAAATACAAGTGGATTTGATTAAAGGGTCCAAGTGTGCCTGCTGAGTTAATAAGTGGATTCTTCTTTTTAAATTTGCAAACTCATACTGTAGGTATGAGGGACTGTTTTCGTCAGGCAGCTTCTTGAGTGAATCAATTCCTTTTGCTGCTGCTGTCGAGTAGATATTGGAAGACACAGATCTTGAACAGTTTTTTCCACATAAAAGTGTAAACAATACTACAAATGTACATTATAAGAAATGAAAGAAAAAAGGCAAACAGGGAAAAGAAAGAAAGTTACTCTAAAAATGTGAGTACTAACTTTCATGCATCCTAAAGGGAGAGCATTGTTCCAAGATATTTTTTCCATGTTATTTATGTGAGCATCCAGAGACAAGGTTGAGTCAATGGTGACACCAAGGCTTTTAATCACTGTGCTTACATTGACTAGGCAGCCATCAAGCTATATGGTATCAACAACACCCTGGGCTGTCCCGGGGCCCAGTAGTAACACCTCTTTGGTGTTAAATTTGTTTTGTCAGGATTTAACAGAAGGAATTTATTAGCCATCCAGCTCATAACTTCAGCCAAGCATTTCTCAGTCTTTGACAGCTGAGGCAGCTCGTCTGTTTTAACAGACATGCACAGTTGTGTGTATGCCTAACAATGAAATGTTTGCTAATAATATCACCAAGGGGCAGCATGTATAAGGTGAACAGTAATGGGCTCAGGACAGAAACTTGTGAGACACCATACCTCACTGTGGTGGATTCAGAGGATTTATTGTTCGCATTGTCACTTGGTCACACTGGTGACGGTGAGGTAGATATGAGCAGAACCAGGACAGCCCCTGTCCTTTAAAACCAACCAAAAACTCTAGCTTTGCCATTAAAATGTCATGGTCAGCAGTATCAAATGCTGCGCTTAGACCCAGCAGAACCAACAAGGTTATGCAACCATCATCATCAGCCATAAGCAAGATATTCATGACCCTCACTAGTGCAGTTTCAGTGCTGTGCTGTGGCCTAAACCCTGACTGGGTTCATCAATGTTGATCTTTTGCAAGAACAGTGATAGCTGACTAGCAAATGCTTTAAGATTTTGGAAGTAAATGGAAGGTTAGAAAAAGGTCTGTAATTAGCCAAATCAGTGGGATCCAGGTTTGGTTTCTTAAGGACAGGTCTGATAACAGTAACCTTGAGTGAATTTAGGACATACCCGAATCTTAAAGATGAATTCATCATATTAAGCAGTGAGGCACTTATAGGTGGTGAAATCTCTTTAAACAGCATTGCAGGTTTCATTGAAGACATTCATTTTATTAGATCAGATTTACCTGTCAAAGAGAAGGATTCAAAAACCTCATTATTTACTCTTTCAGCAGCTGAAGTAAATACTCTGAATGGTCTATCTAATATTGATTATTTTGTTATCAAAAAATGCAATAAAGTCATTACTGCTAAGTGTCACTGGAACCTGTGAGTCCAGGGATGCATGATTATTTGTCAGCCGTAACAGTGCCAAATTTGATGCAATGTTGGTCACTCTTGCCCCTGGAAGACAATTTACTATGGTCGCTGGAGTCTGTATGCTCCCAGTTCTTAAAATGGAATCGCTGATTACCAGAGCTTTTTCAACAGGTCCCTCAGTGGGTGTGTCTCTGAGTGGGGAGAACCTGTTGGAACAGTGAACAGTGAAATGATACCATTGTGCATTTGCATTATTTTTTATTATGACTATGCCGCAAAGTCATCACCTATTCCACTTGCTGTGAAGGCTCTGCTGCTGGAGCGGAGGGAGACTAGTTAACTATCATGGACGTACCCGGAGACACTCAAATTGAGTCTATAACACTCTTGCCTTGTCATAGGTAAATGTATCTGTAGTGATGGGAAATGGTACAAGTTTGTGAAATCTCACACCGGAGAAGAAGCCATTCTCAACCTTGTGTTTTCAAAATAACCAAAACAGAATTGGTAAACTTGAGGTTTTTGATACACTAGTAGTGGCTGTAGTGATCATAACATGGTTAAATTTGAGGTAAATTTTCATATCTATAAAGCAAAACCAGGAATAAAACTATACAACGTTAGGAAGTCAAACTATAATGGGATGAGACTGAAATTAGAGACGCTAAACTAGATGGAGGTAAATACTGGAACTGTAGAAGAGGCGTTGTGATGTTTTGAAAGCACATTACTGCCAGCTCAAGGGGAGTTCAAACCAGTTTCTCGCAAAAAAAAACTTGGGAAAATACAGCCAAGGTTTTCAACTGAAATTAAGAAGAAAGTCAAGAGGAAAATGGTTCTGTAGCATCGGTGAAAAGAAACAAAGGATGCTGGGACAAAACAGAAGCATTTAAACCTACAAGCCAAGGTGAAAAATATTAGATGTGCTAAAAGAAATGTAGAAAATAATGTTGCATTGCAGTCAAAGGTCAATGTTAAAAGTTTTTTTTCCAATATTTGATATACTGTATAATGATAATGGTGGGCAGTGGTGGCTTAATGGTTAGGGAAGCACACTTGTAATTGAAAGATTACAGGTTTGAATCCCCGACCAGCAAGGTATCACTGAGGTACCCTAAGCAAGGTACTGCCCCCAAGCACTGCTGAATTTGCTGCCCCCTGCTATGTCACTACATCACATATGGGTTAAATGCAGAGGACACATTTTGTTGTTATGCACTGTGGTATGACAACAATGACCACTGATAATTAAATTCTGTTTCAAAGCCAAAATACCTCTGAAACTCAGAAATCTACAGAATAATGCGAGTCTTGTACTTGAGAATGATGAGGACATAGTTAATGAGTTTAATGATTGCATGGCACAGGCATTTACTCAAGAATACATACTGTAAGCAACATACTTGATATTATTTTGAACTCGGCTCTACCTCTGACTATGTACAGTATAATTGAATCTGATGTGTTACAGGGTCTGGCTAAACTCAAAATTAATAAATCTCATGGCCCTGATGAGGTCTTGCCTGCATTTTTAATGGAGATGAGGGATGTTATCTGCAGACCTTTAACTTGACTACTTCAAAAATCTCTTTCTGCAGGTATAGTACCCTCCTACTGGAAGCACGCTTATATAAGGTCCATTTTCAAAAAGGGAGATAGATGTGATGCCTCAAACTATGGACCAGTTAGCTTAACTTGTATAACTGGACAATGGATGGAGGCAATAATCCAGGGAAAAACGACTGAATATCTAGACACTAGTATCATTCTGATTGAAACAAGGCCTATGATGTGATTTATTTAGATTTACAGAAGGCCTCTGATGTAGTCCCACACAAACGACTCCTGCTTAAGCTCAAAGCAGCAGGAATAGTAGGAACTATAGCGGATTGGATCGAAAACTGGTTAACCGACAGAAAGAAGCAAGTAGTTATTAGAGGCACAATGTCACAATGGGCCTGTATCCATGGTGGGGTACCTCAGGGTTCAATTTTAGGACCATTATTATTCCTACTATACATTATATTATATATTGATACTAATATGTATGGGAAATTGGTTAAATTTGCTGATGAAACCAAGTTAGGAGGTGCAGCAGAATCTGAGTTAGCAACAAGAACTGTTCCAGCAGGACCTCAAACTAATTAAAGAATGAGCTAATAAATGGCAGATGAAATTTAATGTAGACAAATGTAAGGTAGTCTATGAAGAGTGCATAACTATAAAGTACAGATATTCAAAAGGACCTTGGTGTGTATTGACACTTCCATGTCTCACTGTCGCCAATGTGGGGAAGCAGTTAAAAAGGCTGCCACTAATTGAGGCTGTACAGTTACGACGTGACTCCTACTCCCACTGGATCACAAGCAAATATGGAAAGATAACTACTGATGATTTTGTCCATGTTGAGCTTGGACAAATCCTTGAGCTGGACCGGTTACAACACTACAGTGAATTTCTGAAAGACAAAGCTATCAGTGTACTCTGCGATCAGGCGATTGGGTACTACATTGACAGAACGACTCACCACCTGGATTGGAAGAAAACACGACTCTTGCTAGTACACTTATTACATTCAGAAGAAGAACTTGACTTGCACGGATACCTACAATAGTATTTCACCCAAGATGATAGTATGGAAGACATCCTGAATTATCTCGTCATCAAACTGGTACCAAAAGAGAAAGAGTTGAAAGTTGCTGCACGACCTTTTGGATGCAAGACCTACCAGGACCGATATCGCAGTTGCCTTCAAGAAGAGAATGCCAAACATTTAATGGACCTGTATATCACTGACCAATCAATGACTTTAGACAACTTAGGTCTCATACGGAGAATGTACTCCTTCCGAAACATCACGAACATGTATAAGGGTTGGCGCTTACTGTACTGTACATCAATTTTGATGTCTCTAGCTGGTGCAACAATTTTCATCACGCCACAGTAGAACCAATTATGAAAGATGTATGTGACACTTTGGCACAGAGTCATTCTTCTCCAAAACATATGAGAGGAGCTTCTTCTAATTACCCGATGCATCAGGGACTTATTCGTGGCATGGACAAGATGGGGATATCGAGGGTCTGAATCAGTACAGCTGGATTATAACATATATCCCTCAAATGAGGTATGCGCTGAACGAGTTTCACCTCCATTATCACATAATGGCATTTGGTGATTACAAGGCAGGCTTATTAATACCCCCTGATCAGAAGACAGTGGAGATTCAAGAACTCAAGCGAAGGATCATGCGTGCGGTAGGTGATATAGTTCGATGTAACTTTGCACAACACATGAAGTATTATGACTCATATGGCTCTGAAATCTATATCAGTTTTTGCAAGAATGCCTCTGTTCATGGAGTTGAAATGCCACAAGGTGTGTGCAAAATACAGAAGCGTCATGGAGCCACTAATGCCTTCCTCCCAACATTGGATGATTACATTGGATCAGCCTTTAGCAATGCGCACTCTGCTGCAAGAACACTTCCTGTGTGTTTCCCAGCTTACGTTGTTGCTCTGTTCTGGACATATTACCATTTGACCTGCCACAAGTACCTGTTAGGTTGTACTGATGGTGTGTACCATGCAATGGCCCTAATTCCCTCATGTGTCGGAGGATTGCCCATACTGTATCTCACCAATTTCCACACAGGCGCAGAAAATGACCATTTACCTACCTTCTTAGCACTGCTTTCCTTCCTTCAGAAATACAAGCCTGAGGTGTTTGTAAAGGCATCGAACGGCCTGTCCTTCACTGTTCCAGAGCCTATAAACTATGAAGCTCTACTCCGGGGTCTGTACAGTCTGCCAATCGAAAAGCCACCATTAGCCGCAGGTGTTTTACGGAATGAGATGTATCCAGCGCTCAAACCCATGATCAAAAATGTAGAGATGCTTGACTTGATCTCCGCCTCAGAGGATCCCTGGACCGACCAGTTCATCAGTGCATTAACATCCAGTGGTGTGCTCATGCCTCGAGTCTTATGCTCTATTTTCTCCTGTACACCTTCAGCATTGATTGAGGAAGTCATGCGCAGATTTGAGACTGCTCCATCGATCAAAAGTGTGTTAATAATGCGAAAAGGAGTCAAAATCATGGTGCGGATTCTTCGGAAAGTTATACAAGCAGACATAAGTCTTCAGGAATGGAGGATAAGACGTCTAGTAGGGGCTACAGACCCTGGGGAATATTGGAAAGACATGGATTGTCCAACAGAGTTTGCTGATCACTTGTGGAGTCTCTGGAAGAAAATTGGAGTTACTATGCCGCCACTTGAGCACCTGGTTCGTTGTGTGCATCCTGAGAAGTGTGCTATGGACCAGCACAGTCGAATGAATCATTTCACGTACACTACATTGACACCCACCAAAGTACTGAAAGGAAATGTCTCAATTCATTGGGCCCTAGGTGAAGGAAAGCTGTTTCTAGGATATAAGACTCACTTGGGAGCAGAATTACCTAGTGTAAAGGTCATTGAGGACAACCCATTGCTCTCTAAGGTCAAAACCGTATTGGACCTGATCTCATGGGTCAATGTTGGTGGAGTGACCTCTGAAGGTCAGATTATAATGAGTAACTTGCCTGATCTGGTTAAGCTACTCCTAAGTCATTATTACCCAGGTGACATAAGTGATCTACTCCCCTTTGGTGCACAGCGTAAGAGCGGTACCATACAACATCACTGGCAAAGTCCACATTATAGAGAGCATATCATGCCTAACACCCTCGCCATCCTTCGCAGTACAACGGATCATCATACATTAAACTTCTTGCAGATATACTGTTGGGCGGTGCTACAGTTGCAGTTGCCGGCTCAAGTATCCGGTCGAGCAGAGGTTGGAGGGGTGATGTGGGTTGTCACGACCCAATGTGAATACTGCATGAAACCAATCAAGGAGCCTCCAATAATCGTTGATTCACATAGATTTCCTACCAAGCGAAGTGGGATACTCGCCTGTGCCAGACTGTCAATTGCTTCTGTTAGAATTCTGCAAGATGCCGCTGAGGAAGATTCTCGCCGACAACCCACTATATTTAGTGATGTTGATCTGTCTATAGATATGGCTGCAGCCAGAGTAGTTCAGAAGCTTATAGATCAATGTGGAGCTTACTCCCATCGTGTCCAGGAACGGATGTCAGCTCCTCCTCAGAACATCGAGACTTTACAACAAATGAGTGCTTGGATACCTGGGGGTGGACAGGCTCTTGTTCGAGAAGGGGAAATTCGCCATATACCGCCTCAGGTATTAGGTACATGTCTACTATCATATATTCAATTGAAAGTAACCAAAATTGCCCCATTATCAGAGAGACATTGACTCCTGCATAAACTGTGGCTAATCAATCCGATTGATCTCCCGTGGTATCCAGCAATTGAGTCAGTCAAGTGAGCGGGGAGACTTACCGAACTTATTATTGCAGTACAGGATATCACCGAATATGTTCCACCATTGTACTACGATAATGCTCAAGTAGCTGCTCGATACTTTGGCGAAGCTGCAGTATGATACAACATCGATGATCAGCTACCAATTCAATTTGCCTGGCTGTGTTACTTTGATGATGAGGATATAGGAGAGTACCTCACAGACATTACATTTTGGTACCCGAAAACTCTGATTTGGGAGATGTTTAGACCATTGCTTGTTACCTCAATGCGTATGGGCTTTCGAGATGAGTACTCAACACTTATCAATAGCATGTTTCTCTGTGCCTTGGCCCCAGGAGTATGTCCCGAGTGGGTGTCCTATCAGTGTGCAGAGGCAACAGCAAGTACTGTGGAAGTGGATATTCTGTCATTAATTGAGTGTAGTCAGGATGATTTTGAGGTGGCAATGGATTGGCAGAGCTGAATCCTTGACTAAGGAGAATAAGGGGTGATGTAATCCAGGTATATTCGATTCTAACAGATCTAGATGTGGTTCATCCAAATTCTAATTCAAGAACCTGTGGCCACAGTCGTAAACTAGTGGGGGAACACTTTGGATCTGAGAAAGAATTTCTTCTCACAGCATGTAATTAGAGTATGGAATAGGCTTCCCAAAGGGGTAGTGTAAGCTAAGATCCTAGATGCCTTCAAATCTGAACTTGACAAGATCATGCCAAGCTTAAATTATTAGTTTAATTCCCTCCAAGTGAGCTCGATGAGCCAAATGGCCTCCTCTCGTTTGTAACTTTTTTAATATTAACTAAACTTGCTGCACTCGATGGGTGGGACTGAGGTGCAGTGGTTAGCACTGTTCCCTCACACCTCTGGGACCAGGGTTTGAGTTTCCACCGTGGCTCCATGTGTGTGGAGTTCTCCCCATGTCATCATGGGGTTTCCTCTGGGTACTCCAATTTCCTCCCACAGTCCAGAAACACGTTGAGGTTAATTGGAGTTGTCAAACTGCTTGTACGTATGCAGGTGTGAGTGAATGGTGTGTGAGCGTGTGCTGCAATGGGTTGTTCCTTGCCTTGTGCCCATAGGTTCCAGACCCCCGCAACCCAGAATAGGATAAGCGGATATAGAAAATGGATGGATGGATGGATTCAAATAACTCAACATGAATTATGCAGTTGACAGACTAAATCAATCCCTCTTCCCCCCACCCACACTCTTCCAGTGGTACAACCTGGGATTTTTAGCCACTTGAGGTATGCATGATACATAATATTCCTGTTAGCCATGCTCCTCGACTCGTAAGCACTACTGTGGCACGCACTGATTTGCAGGACAGCACCCAGCAAGCGGTGACAGGGGACACAAACAATCTCAGTTTCGCCCGAATGAAAAGCCGGCCTGTCATATTTATTCATGTTATCAATTACAGTTGAATGCAGTATCTCAGAGTCCTACAAGTTATACTTTGGTCTGTATTAAAAAATAAAGAGCTTTCTCCATTAGTGATGTGCCTGACATATGCACATACTGTAACTTACTTGTTTACTGACAGGGCTGACTTGCCCATGAAATTTCAAGTGACAGCACTGTATAACATATAGCAAATAGGCAATTCTTACTTCTCCCCAGGTTGTCACTGGACTCTTTATTTTTAACTCTAGTGTTAAGCGTCTTTATGTGATGATTTCTTGGATTACATGCTGTAAAAGCTGTGAACCCAGAACTGATCTCTACTGACTCAGGTTCAGTGATGGATTTTGACTGCAGAGGATACCTTCATTCTGTAATTATTCATTCTAATCCCATAATAACATTCCGTAATTATTTGCAGATATATTTCAACTAAACCATGTTTCTTTTTTTCTACTGTCCAGCTCATACTCAGAGTTTCTCATTTCCTGAATGTCATACAGTATATATAATAGAATTTTCAAGCTTAATTTTTTACCATTATCCTAAACTTCAAATAATGCAATCATCCAAACATTAATAAGCCAATTTATTGCTTTCCTTCTCCATTTAGTATTGTAATCACCTTAAAATAACTCTCAGACATACTGTGCATTATCACAAATAAACCAGGTGAAAACTGTTTAATTAAGCAGAGATAGGTGCGATGAAATGGCATATAAGGAATTACTTTTTCTTCTCTCCACTTAAATAAACATTTTTTTTATATTTTAAAGCAGATGTTTAACTCTGAGTTCCCAAGAGGTTGAATTATAACACAAATAGACACTACTATATATCCCAATGTACCTCACAAACAGTCCTCTCCACAAGACAAAAAAAATATAAAATCTCCTAATTGGTCTATTAAAAGGAGCATTTCCAAAGAAATCCTTTCATTATTTCTCTGTATTTAATATGACTGATCAGGAGGAGTAAGGTGACTTTCAGAACTGCTTATAGCTTGTTTTGTATGTGTATACTGTTGTACTAAGGTTAATGTTACGATTGAAGTTCTCATGTTTATCATGTTGATGATTGGACATTAAGGAAACCACTTTCTATATACATAATTTCAGGCTTGTCTTTGGATAGACGAATGATATATTATTAAGTTTAATGTGATGAAGCCCTTGTCCTTCGATATCATACAAGGTCCAATTCATTACAATTAATCTGCATTAGATCTCACTCTACAATCAATAAGCATAACTTATTATAAAGGTAAATGAATCTGGACCAAGATGATTTGTTTTAAATTCTGAGAAAGGTTTGAGAATGGCTGAGTGACCTCTAACTTAGTTTAGAATCCGTTGTCTATAAAGGCAGAGGACTCTTTGAAAACAGAAGATTAAAGTTCATTGCCCTCTGCGTATCAGGAGATGGCTACAAAATTTCATAAAGAACTATAGCATAGATACCCACAGTCATATCAGTTACTATAAAACTGAAGGCCAGGAGGAGGACAGCTGGTCTACCAGCTAAATGTTATAAGGTAACTTTGTTCTTTAGTACATTACATTTTTTGGTACGTAACATTTTTTTTTGCATCAGATTATGCTTATGTGCTTATTTGGATTATGCTTACATGCATATTTGATTATGCTTATTTTTTCATTTATGAATGAAATTTGCCAGTGGACCTTTTACGGGGTTTGTCTGCCAAGGGGCCAGAGACTGCCTGCTACCGGAAAATAATCCAAAACATAAATAAAATTCAACCAAGAGATGGATGACTTTTCACAAAACCAGAACTCTGCAGTACTTTTCATTCTAACTGGATTTAAATTAATTGCGTGAAATATTTGTGTTAGAACTTAAAAACTGTCCAACAAACAAACACCAAAATTTGGAGAGATTTTTTACTTGTATATTCCATTGCATGGAAATGATTCCTGCCAAAAAGTTCCAGGACATTATAAGACATTACAGAATATGCATTTTTTGGTCTTTTCCTTCCCAGCTACAAATTTGTATAATAAAAGTGTGGACATTTGATCTAATTTTTGTAGTTATTTTCAGTGCTAATACTGCTGAGGAGTGATGCAAGTGGATATTATCACAATCACTGAACATGTCTCCTTCTTAATAAGAATTGGGAATGCATCCTGTTGTTAACAAAATGAAAGAATACTCTCCTTATCCTCCCCTTCAAGCACAGCTCATTGTGTGCTGTCAAGAGCAACCCACTCCAGTAATGCATTTTCAGTAATTGATTGGCCACAGACCAGTGTATGAAGTTTACTGGGCAAAAATCAATATGTCACGTGTGGGCATGGAGCCAGAAAAAGACGAGGAAAGCCGAGGCAACTTGTGCAGAGGTTTTAGGCAATAGTGATACACAGAGTGTGGGTAGCTTTTGTTTATACATGTGTGAGGAGCAACAATAGTTATTTCAGTGCCAGTGGTAATGCTTTGTGAGGAAATAATGGTATTAATATTCTCACAATATTTGATTAATTATTTGTCACAATTCTCACTTAGGTAATAGTTCCCTGAAGCTGCCAGTGATCTGATAAATTAAATACTACTGATCTGTTTCTGAGAAAATTCCAAGGGATACTACAAAGCAATTTATCCAACATGAACTATTGTTCATTTTCAGTCTATCATATTATTATGACCAATCATAACCAGGTGCATCCTGGTTGCCTGTCCACTAGAGGGCAGACACATGCACACATATGCTCTATGGCCAGTTTATGGTTGTCAGTTGGCCACTGTCTTTGGAGTGCTGGAGTTTTGTGGCGCACTACACATTTCAGTTGGAATTTAACTTTTTTACAAAACAGTCATGTATGAGTAAGGACAAATATGCAGTTTTGGGCATTTCAGGTCCAGAAAGTACAAATTCAGACCAAGGTTTTGTTTCTACCAACCAGGTGAGTTCTCTGTGACTGTGACTCTCTATGTTCAACTGGTTAGTAAAAACAAAATCTTGGTCTGGATTTGTACTTTCTGGACCTGAAATGCCCAACACTGCAAATGTGTTCAAAACTTCAAATTTTTTAAATTCTAGTTATGCTTTTGTGCAGAAATAATTATAGATTATTATATATATTCTGTCCTTAAAAAATTACATATGCGTTATATTTAAGGTATTTTTGAGATATTTTTGAGTGTATGTGATGCTTTGGTGGATTTAGTAGCAGTTGCCCTCAGTAATGTCCTTGCATGTAGAAAAATTTGCATTCTGAGTATATTGGTCTGGCAGCCATGTCCATTTTGCTGAGGAGGAATGATTTTGCATCATTGAGATTGATGTATTCAGTAATCAAGTAAGTATTGACTCAACTCTGTTGTAAAATACAAGGCCTCATAGCTTCCAAGTCTTTCCTCACTTTGATTACCTAAGAATAATTACAAAAGCACAAATGTTTATTCACTACTATCATTTTTCATATATGTTAAAACAATCTCAGAACAAAACATTATGGGAGTAAGTATTACAAACCCAGACTTTTTAGTTATAGCTTGTGATAACAACAGAAAAGTGGTATATCACTGTCACTGGAAGTCAGTGGAGGATATCAGGCTTAATAGAAAGAAAGGTTTTACTTCCAAAAACTAAGCCTATTTAAATAAATATCTCAGAAAATGTTACAAAAACACAAAGCACACAATTTGAACATGCTTAGATGTTTAGCTCTAACATAGCCAGCAATGCCAACTTATCCCAAGTCGGGCAGTCAGTCTAATGTGGTCCAGCTGGGTATTAGTGCTTAAGGCACATCATTCCTGTGCCTCCTTCCGGCATATATTCGCATATCATATAAATAAAGCAATATAAATACAATCATCAGGTATGTTTACAGAATGAATGAGAAAACTCAAAACGTGAAAAAAACAAAGAAAAAGAACTAGAAAAATAGCATACTATATTCATTAATTAATATATAATGATATATAAAGTTGTCACTGTATATATGATAATGGTTTCTGGGAACCAAGAGTTATGAATCTTCCATCAATCCATCCATCCATCCATTTTCTTTAACCACATGTCCTACTCAGGGTTGCGGGGGGATCCGTGCAAAGTAGGGAACAACTCAGGATGGGGCACCAAGACATTATGGGGCATTATGGACCTTGTAGAATTGTAAAACCCAACTCCAATGACTGTATTTCTCCACCCTAAGCCCCCAATGAAATGCGTGTGAGACACCATTCAAAAACATCACACAGCTCAAGGAATTCTGCATTGGAGAGTGGGGGAAACTTTCTGCCAGTGATTTCAGAGATTGATAGATGGTAACCTTATTGAGGTTATTTCAGCCTAGCTTTTAGGGCATAGGGTGTCCTAACTTTTTCCTCAGTGGAAACTGACATCTTAATTAATTTTTTCTGTTAAATAAGTGAATGTTTCTTGTTTTTGTATAGATGATACAATTATATCCCCTTTATCTACAGATATTATTTGAACGAAGGTTTAATTTTGATATGCTGATTTCTCTTAATAAGGAAGTAAGGACTTAAATCAATCTGGACATACAGCGCCCTCCACAATTATTGGCACGCCTTATAAAGATTTGTAAAAAGGGTTAGAAAGGTGGCTGGGCTCTCCCTTAAAGATAGGGTGAGGAGCTCGGTCATTCGGGAGGGACTCAAAGTAGAGCCGCTGCTCCTCCGCATTGAGAGGAGCCAGATGAGGTGGCTCGGGCATCTGATTAGGATGCCTCCCGGACGCCTCCCTGGTGAGGTGTTCCGGGC
>JABJVO010000008.1:44995-62701 GCA_026770805.1 Boulengeromyrus knoepffleri
ATATAACATATATGATTGTTAATACACAAATATTATGCATTTTGTATATGTGGTTTTTGCAACATATAAGTCCCTTATGGTATTCTGTTGGAACATATAAGAATCACAGATGTTTTTAACAAAACTTTTCCATATGGGTTCTGCCATGGCCATCTCAGTCCCCTGAATGGAACCCCATTGAAAACCTGTGGGCTGAGCTGAAGGGAAGAGTGCACAAGAGAGGGCCAAGGACCCTGGATGATTTGGATTCTGTAAAGAGGAATGGACTCAGATGTCCTGCTTGGTATTCTCCAACCTTTTAAAATGTTATAGGAGAAGACTCAGTGCTGATATACTGGGAAAGGGAGGTTGTATAAAGTATTAAATGCAGGGGTGCCAATAATTGTGGCACATATGTTTTTATTGAAAATAATTATTTCTTGACGAAGGATTTGTTTTTCTTTCAATAAATTTATTTTATTGAAAGGTTGTTTTTTTTCAGTATATGAGACTACTTCACCAAAAGGTGGATTTTTTTCTAACCCATTTTTCAGATCTTTACAAGAGGTGCCAAAAATTGTGGAGGACATTGTACCTCAGTCATTACATTAGGTCACACACACACTTAATCCTCTGTAGTGGCAGCGCAATCGGTTTGTTTTAGTTCTTGCCATATGGCACATAATTGGTAAACACGTATGCTAACGTTCACTATGTCTGCTTTGGACATCTCTCAATAAGTTTTACCAAGGTTATTATCGGACGCAAGTACGATCAGACATTACTCAATAGGATGTAAGTTGATGCATTACTTTATATGGCACCAATTTTGGTGCAGACATTCAGTACAAAACTGTTAGTATCAAAAAACTGTACTTACTCTTCTATGAGTTGTTACCAGTTAACTGACTATAATAAGCAAGGAACCGATAATCATTGAGATCTGAGGCAGCATGAATATTTATTTTTTATTTATAGCTTTTAAACGACAGTGCAGCTTTAATTTTCTGGACTAAAAAATTAAGATCAAAGAGGAAAGAAGGCATGGCACAAAATCATCACTGACAGCACTATAAATGATGCTATATATGTTTAGGCCTAGATGTGAAATTATTAAATACTGCAAGTTACCAACCAATCTTTAGCATTGCTCAGAGAGAGGACAATTATAACTTATAGAACAGGACACAGTCACAGACTCTTCCATCATTCCAATACATAATATCTCTCTGTTTGATGCTCCTTTTAAAGGGGGAAATTTCTTCATGACTTTATAGTAAGACAAATCACAGTCTCAGCCAAAAAATGCAAATGCTCTCTGCAGTGCCTATTACAAAGACTCCCTCAGCTTTTTAAAATCATTAAAATCCATATCTGGGAATCATAAATAGGAGGGCAGATGGGGGCTGATGACATCTTTGCATTGTAATGATGCTTTTATTTTGCAGATTGGGTCTTTTTAGCTTTCACGTCTCCTTTTCCTGGTTTATAGCCACTGCCTCTTTCTGTTTTGATCGACGGTAATGTACAGCTGCTTAGTACCTGCAGTCCTCACCTGTATTATTCTCTTTTTGGTCAATAGTTTTCCCCAAGGCTTGCAGGCAGTACTTTTATATTTGAGAAAGCAGAGCCTTCATTCTGCGGGCAGTGTAGTGTTGCAGTGCTGCAGAGGAAAGTTATCATGGTAGGATGACCAAAGTCTGTATGTATGAGAATAAGAAGGTGAGTGTAACTGGGTGAGATGAAGTGATTTGGGGGAAATACATGTTCAGAAAAAAAAGAACAGAAGGAGAAAAGAGATTATTGCATTACATAATAGATTTTATTTTATTTATGAGGTTCATCAGTTTCCTCTCAAGATTAAATCACTCTTAGCAGTTACTGCATTACCATGCTTTTAGTATCTGGTGACATGAAATGAGGATGCCAATACAAGAATCCACCAAATTCAGCTCTGCATTGTGAGGCAAAGCATTACTATTTTGGTTGCATGTTTTTTCCGTGATGGAGTACAAGTAAAAGTCATACTTGCATCATTATGATCCTAATGATCTGTTCTGTCTCTCTTCATTATGTTCTTTATTCTCTTATATTCGTTAGTACCTAAGCACTAAAGAAACACTGCAACCAAGAGAAGGCCAATTCAATTTATCTTGTTCTTGTATATTTTACATTGTCACCAACTTGAATGAATTTAGGAATCCTAGAATTTCTACATTACAATTTTTATTCTGTACCTCTAATACAGATTATTATTTTTCTTCTTGAGGAATACTGGTCCCAACATTTTTCCATTTTTTGCGTTCTTCCAAAAAATAATTATGAAGTAGAGTAAGGGTTAACTTTGTTTATTTTAATACTATGCCCACAATCCAATCCATATGCAACAGCATTACAGCAACATTCACTGGGGGTTACTGGAGGGACAGCTGATAAATCAAAAAAGTACAGCGATAGCAAACTCCAAAAAAACTGTGGATGACATGCTGTGCTGTGCATTGGCAGCAGTCTCACCAGCCAATTAGCCTCCATAGAGTGTAAATGGTAAATGAGGCTTGAAGATCATCATTGTTTGTTGTGAGAATCCCTTTAGTCAGAACGGCAAACAGAATCTTGTAGCATGAGAACTGGATCCAGAAGCATTGTTCAGCTTGTTTATTATGAGGTGGCACAGAGATCCAAAAAGCAAATAATAAATTTACAGATTATAAAATAAACAATAAACAGAAATGTAGGTGGGGGGGTTGGTTTCAGGCATCTCACCTGTATATGGGGGTACCCTCAGAACAAAACAAAACACAACAATAAATTGTCCTATTTGAGTATGGAACAGGTCAAATGAATCAACAAAAAAGACTTGACTCTCTTGGTTTTCTTGTGAAGAACACACCCTTCCCACTTCCAACGTTCATTTATTTTTAAAAAATCGAATAAAATTAAAGCACTGCAATAAAAATAGCACAACTTCACAATATTATCTACAGTATGCAGAAAGTATGAATGAAGCTTATAAAACATCATTGAAAAATGCAAATGTAATTTTCCATGTTCTCCCACTTTTCATTCAGGACAATTAGATTTTTTAATTAAATACAAATTTAGTAGTCATTTAAAGTTATTCACTTCATTCTTGGTAATCCTACTTGCTCAGCTAATTTTTTTCCCAGCATCCAATGGTGAGGCCTCCTGTTCTTTTGTGGGTCATTGCATTAATAAATGCATGAGAGGGGGGAGGATGCACTGAGAACTACAGCAATCCAGCACAGCGGGAGTCCTCCATATTCTAAGGTGTATACAGTATAAGGAAGGGAGCTTCTCTGTTGCTCAGCTTGACATTATCTTATTCATGACCCAAAAACAACTGTCCCTTTAGACCAACCTGTACAAACAATTGAATATAATCTCTACTATAAATTGTCACTCAACCTTCATTGCCACATTAGCATTTGTAGTGTTTTAAAGCTCTGTGTACAAAGCCCCTTCATTAATCTTATGAGACCCATCATGGCGGTTTAATATATTCAAAGCTTGTAAGGAAGCCCATTTCATAGTGATTGTAGCTGTTTTTACTGGCAGTCCGCAGGTTAGGAATGTCTGACTTGCAGACAACTTGTACCTACGAACAAACTACCATAAAGTCTATTATATAAAAAAATTGTTAAATACAATGATTCATAGTAATGAACGTACGCACTTTGTGACATTCATGACAACATTTGGGGCTTTAGCATTTCATCGACTCGAGGTAAAATACAGTACCATTTGTAGTTACTTTTATTATTACTGTATAATTATGATCACTATTATGTAGGCTACTGTATTATTTTTTTTCTTAATTACCTACAATTTTGACTTAAAGACAGACTTAGACAATGGATCTCGTTCATGACCTGGGTATTGCCTAAATTTACATCTAGTATACATTATTTTGAGGTTACCGGAGCTTATACTGAGGTTTTTCCTCATTTCTCTATCAGCAAAGTTGATTCAGTATACCTTAGTCAATTCAAAAATGAATCTGGATTTAAGCATCAAATTGTTCAGCCTATTCTGATTACGTATAGCTTGGTATGTTCATTTGTTTGCTCTGGTTGTTCCAAGGTCCCAAAAATTTCAATGCAATCAAAGCTAGGATTGGGAACTGAAAGCAGGTTCCAAATCAGAACCAATAAGAAAATACCCGGTACCGGGTACCCAATTTAATTACATTTTTTTTGTTTGAATTTCGGTTCTGCTCCTCGGTTCCTAAACATTACATATCTGCCAGACCTGTTTTAGGTGGATGCGTCATGCATCAACGCCCAGCAAGCTAGCATGGGTGACAGCGGTGTGAAAGATAGTGAATGGTCAAAAGTGTAGTTTCACTTTAATACAGAAAACGACAACATAATCAGAAACCTTAATGTCTGCTTTAAAATGCGTTATCTCCAAAATAATACAATAAATCAGCATTATCATGAAATACATACAAATCACAACATGCTCCTTTATTTTTTTCTCTTTATTTTTTGAAGTGCGTGACAACAACCTAAATAACTCTGCTTGTTTATGTCAGAGAGACTTAATAAAAATATCATTACAACCCCTCATGTGCCTTCTTTCAAATGTGCTCTCAACAAACACAAATGTCCGTTTTTATATGACATTATTAAAACAATCAGCTTACACGTTTCTTCATTTCGTCTTCCCTGTGGACACACCCCCAAGTGCAAGCAGCTATTGATATGCCAATGAGTTATTTCAAGCCAGAGATAAGCCGGGATAAACCGTGTGGAAACACCGACCGAGAATGACATAAAATGGCATAAAAATCTGGCAGTTTGTATTTGCTGTTTTCACTATGGCTCACTTTCATTTCTCCACTGAAGAAGCTCTGTAACAAGTTCAATGATTTCTGGACAGCAGTGAGGAAATTAATTTATCCTCCAGTGAAGATTGTCTCAGTGATGAGGGTTGTTTTAAGAATAAATAATTTTAATGATTAGAACAAAACAATCCGATTGTTCTTAATCGTGCTAAAATAGTTCTTGATTTACATTTGCTATCAACAAACAGATAAACAACAGATTCTATATGTTTTTGTCTCATTTCACACTGACATTCATTACTAGACAGGCCCATTGACAGGCTGATTTGGGTATGGGGAGTTCCCCAGGTGAATATCATTCATATTCATGACCGCAGCTGTTTGCCCTCGCAGAGAAACAGTGACATACTTAAGTTATAACTCTCTGTTTATTAAACTAAAAGGAATTTGTGAATGACTTGCAGGCAGGTGCTGTGCACTGAATGCACTTTAGTTAGCATTTTACTCCTATTGCTGCTGGGACATTCGGAATGTTCAGAATAAAGACATTTTTTGTTAAACATTTGTCCTCCTTTTACCTTTATGGAATCAAAATGGGAAATCGATAAGAACCAGAATTGATAAGCTGAACTGGAAGTGGAATTGGAATCAATAAAATTCAAATGATACCCAACCCTAATCAATCAACTTATACAACCAATGTCCATCCAGTGGAGGTAATGATTATATAGCTATTATTTAAGTCTTTCAATATTCCCAAGGTCAGGTCAGGTCGGGGAACATGTGCTGATGCAGCATGTCGCTGAACCCACCACATAATGAAACACCTCAGGATCCTGCCTGGCAACCCCCCAGGCAGACACATGGTCCAGTCCCTCCCTCCAGAAATGGCCATCCATCTGCCGCAGCCAGGTGTTACGTGGGCGTCCCCTCAGCCTGGTCCAGCTGCTCGGGTCCTCAGCAATGAGGATCCTGCGAGTCGGGTTACCCTCAGGAAAACACGCCACCTCACAATGCAGGTAATGTGCCTCAATGACACAAAGTCAAACAAGCGATACCTGAGGATTCTCTGAAGAGACACAGTACAGGAGTCCATTCTTCATCTCAGCTCAATGGATAGCATCCATGTCTCACGGCCATACAGCAAGACAGGGAGCACCAGGACTCTAAAGACTTGGACCTTCATCCTCTTGCAAAGATATTGAGAGCGCCAGTGACCTCATGACCCCCCATGCTCTCCCAATCAGTCTACTGACTTTATAGGAAGAGCCACCAGAGACATGAATGTCACTGCCGAGGTAAGTGAATCTCTCAACGAGGTCAACATTCTCCCTGCAGACAGACATACTACTGCTGGCTGTGCCTAAGAAGTCATTAAAGGCCTGGATCTTGGTTTTTATCCAGGACACTCACAATCCCAGACACTTAGACTCCTCACTCATTTTCTCAAGAGCACTGATCAGGGCCTCCATTGACATCTCGAAGATCAGAATCGCTGGCAAAGTCAAGATCAGTAAATTTTTCTTCACCAACAGATGCCTTACCCCTGCCCAACACCCAGTCCATACAAGCATTGAACAGAGTAGGAGCAAGAACACACCCCTGGCAAACCCCAGAATCAACTGGGAAGAATGCGGATGTTCTCTCTCCACTCTGCACAGCACTCACAGTACCAATGTATAGGCCGGCTATGATGTCCAGCAACTTCGGGGGGGATCCTGCAAAGTCTCATGATGTCCCACAGGGCAACTCAATCAACTGACTCAAACACTTTACGAAGATTGACAAAGGCTGCAAAGAACCTCTGCCGATATTTGTGCTTGCACTCAGTGAGAAACCTCATTTGCCAGGACGCAGTTGATGGCAGACTTCTTAGGCATAAAACCAGACTGCTCCGGTCACTGGTAGGTGAGCAAGTGATCACGCATCCCATTAAGAATGACCATAGCAAGGACCTTACCCGGCACTGAGAGCAGTGTTATCCCCCTGCAGCTGCCTCAATCCAGGCGATTGAACTTTCCTTTCCAGATAGGGACCGCAAGTCCTGTTTTCCAGTCAGTTGGGATGATGCCTGACTCCCAAATGGAAGCAAAGTTTGCCTGCAATGCCAGGTGTACAGATATATTCCCAAGGGTTACTTTAGAAATGTGGGCTTTTTTGTGGAGTACAATGCACAGTATACTTTTACTCGTTCATTTAAAGGTGCATTTCACATACGCTTAGACACACTGATGGAACAGATTAAATTATCTACATGCTGGGAAAGAAAAATATGCATTACAGACAAATGTTCCAATATTTTCTCGTGCAAGCAAATTGCATACGTTCTAAAATTATACATTAGTATAAAACTGAGGCTGTTTTACAATAAAATAGATTTTCAGATCTGACTGTTTATGATTTTAAAGTACAACCCTTGTACAAAAGGATGTAGAATATCCTTGCTAGGGAATCCCAAATGAAAGCAAGTCATGTTTGAGCTCAAGGTGGTGGATGTTCAAAATTATCCTCAGTCAAACCCAAAATGAAGCCATCCCACAGAGGAAAATGTCAGATTGTTCTCTGTGGTATTTGATATTTAGGGATTTGCAACACTACCAATTCCAATGCAAAACAAAGCTATAGGGAAACAGGTAATCTCTCAAAGGAAATTGCCACATTCTTAACACATGTATAGTTTTATTTTAATTATTTAAATTACCCTTTTTACTCAGAGGCTTTGCAATCACTAGTCTTCAGAATTTCGTTAGAGTTCACAAGACACTGCGGCGAAACATCTGGACTGCTTTAAGGCATTTGGTGAATTAGCAAGTTAATTACAGGTGTTGCCTAAAGCATGCTCTTCACAACAAAGTGAAGTGACTTAGAAAGATTTAAAAAGGTCAGTTCATCAGTAATGGGTACAAAATTAGGGGGTAATATTTTTCTTGCATGCACTTCTTTTCAGATTCGAACAGTCCTTTGATGCGTTCACATGCCATCTATCACACTTCATTAAACCCCACATTGTTTCTTCATCACTAAAAAATCACCCCATAATTTTTCTAATAATGGTCCATTAAACTGTCATATTGCCTGAAAATTCAAGAATAAATCTATAATAGATGATCTGATAAATGGCTACAGTAAGTTTCTATTATATTAAATTCAAACAAGTGTCTTAATTAAGAACAGGTCCCACCTTATTAAAAATGAAATGGTGTCGAACCAATATGACTGGGGTATACAATGAATAGCCTTTAAACTCCTAATCAGATGTATGTGTAAATTAAGTGCCAGTTGATTACTGCATCCTCTTTTTGGGGGAAGGTAGAGGTCTTAAGGTCTTAACATATAACATACTGTATAACGTTAAGGTCTTAACGTATAGTTAAAACTATACGTTACAATTTTAAAATGTTTCCACTGATATTTGCTTAGACTTTATCTAAAGAAATCTACAAGTTAATATATAGAAATTAAGGAACTGCACATAATAAAACAAATAGTCATAAACACAAAGAATTTAAAGTTATGCAAAGGTGTGGTGTAATTTTTTCCAGGTAGTGTAACTAGGAAAGGCGGCTGTTGGAACAACATCACGGTATTCCCCGGATGGCCCCGTCACCTGCTCCCCCCATCTAATCCCTACTCCTCCCACGCTCCCCAACCTCTACAATCATAGTTTTTAGTTTGTCTAAATACCGTTGCTTGGCATTGCGATTAAATTTCTCCCCGTAGAGTCCCTTTTCTGTTGCTTTCCCCTTTCACCATCTCTTCTAAAAACTTTAAAAATGCTTGTATCCAAATGCAAACAAAAGGTATGCAGCTAACCACCGCAGCGAGCTCAGGTAAACAGAACGTCTGCTTTACAAAATGGCGCCCGTCCCAGCATGCAACGCAGCGTAATTAATATCTGCATCTCTTATAGACACCTCCTGTCACAGTCCATGTGAAAGTCCACAAGTCATCAAAATACCACCATAGTGTGTAGAATGATCACATCGTGATGCCACAGAGTACATTTAAGATGAACCATAATAGGTCTTTTGAAATGATAATGACCCCAAAGATACAAGCTTATAATGCAAAGGAATAGCTCAAAAAACAAACAAACAAAAACAAACATGAGTTTGAACAATATATTAGAGAACAAAGCCCAAGCAGCGTTAACTCAGCTCTTTTCAAATACGTTCTTAAACAAGAAAGTCTTAAGATGCATTTTAAAAGAATCACCTGATTCAGCAGAGCGCAAAGCTAGTGGAAGAGCGTTCCAGAGTCTAGGTGCAGCTGACTGAAAAGAACGATCCCCACATGTCTTAAGTCGAGAGCAGGGGACGACTAGAAGGCCTTGTTGACTAGACCTAAGAACCCGGCTGGCTGTGTGGCGTTGGAGAAGACTAGCAATATACTTAGGTGCTTGCCCATGCAGCGCTCTATAAGTGAGTACCAAGATTTTAAAATGAACTCTAAAAAGAACTGGCAGCCAATGCAGAGAATACAAAATTGGAGTAATATGTGCTCTCTGGTCAGACTGGGTTAAAAGCCTAGCAGCAGCGTTTTGTATTAACTGTAGCTGAGAAAAGAGAGATTTGTTCAGACCTGAATACATAATGTTACAATAATCTAGACATGAAGAGATAAAAGCATGGACTAGCATCTCCGCAGTTAACGGAATTCTGCATGGAGTAATGGACAAAAAAATTGTTGATTTAATAACTGATAATTATATAAAACGCCTTTAAGAGGTTGTTTATGCTAAGGGGTGCAATGGGTTCACAAACTTAAATTTCTGTTGAATTATGTTGAATAAATGATTTTGAAGTCAAAATTGCATTGTGCTTGTTGGATAACATCACTTCTATCTATCAAAATGATTTAAATGAAAATTAAATATTTGTCCAAACATGTTGAAAAAGACAATATTTTTAAAGGGGCATACTTACTTTTCATGCTACTGTATATAGTATATAACATTCCAATATTCGAGTCAACAAAGCCAATAATTCAATTATGTCACCATATTTTGAATTTAACACCATAAAGGACAATAAAAATGTAATGATATGTTTCAGAGCCAGTAAGCAAGGGCTTACTGAGCTTGTAGTATTAACTCAGTGGATAATTCTTTTCTGCTTGAGTTAAGTGCACAAATGGCTTTTTCACTATTAGTTTAAATACTAGAACTCGTGGCCATAAGTGGAAGTTAGCAGGAGAACATTTTAAAATGAATTTGAGGAAGCACATCTTTACACAGCATGTTATTTGAGTATGGAATAGTCTTCCTGTTAGTGTAGCGCAAGCTAAAACCCTGGGTTCCTTTAAATCAGAGCTAGATAAGATTTTAACAACTCTGAGCTATTAGTTAAGTTCTCCCCAAACGAGCTTGATGGGCTGAATGGCCTCCTCTCATTTGTAAATTTCTTATGTTCTGTGTTGTAGATGTCAGACTGAACACAGACCAACCCAGCACATGATTGATGATAGGCTGGCAATAGTCTGTCACAACTACAATGTTTTTGGACTTTGCAGAATGGGGGAGATAAAGGGTGACCCCAATTTAGCAGACCTCTGGCTCATTTATCGTGGTGGTTTGACAAGCTAGGAAGCTTTACTGCTCAGACTTCTCTGTTATGATGTGTGAATTATTTGTCAAAAGGACAAGTTGAAACAAGCAGTAATCTCTCCAGGATTCAATTTTTACATGGTATGCAAATGAGCGAGTTGGCTGGGCTGGTTGACATGCCAAGGACAAGCTCCCTGCTTGATTCAGTAGCGGTTCCCAAAAGGGTTCTGAAAATACACTCATCTCATGGCTGACTGTGATTCTGTACTGCTTATTTACTTACCTTGGATATCCCTTGTT
Organism: Boulengeromyrus knoepffleri; assembly: GCA_026770805.1. Lineage (NCBI taxonomy): Eukaryota > Metazoa > Chordata > Actinopteri > Osteoglossiformes > Mormyridae > Boulengeromyrus > Boulengeromyrus knoepffleri. The sequence goes on from JABJVO010000008.1 coordinate 55,627, forward strand.
CATTTTCAGTAATCATCCAATTGTTTTTTTTTTTTAGATGACATAAAGGCTGTCCATCACTGGGAACCAGTGCATTGAAAATTATTATTTAATGTGCTATAACTGTGGTGTATTTCAATGAGTGCGTAACTAAAAGAATTTGTTTTAATTATTAGAAATTCAACATTAGGAATATAAAAGAAATTAGTCTGTAAATCAAAACGAACTTATTCATATGTTTTACATAATATATTTAGTGATGTCAATCAATAAAAAAATAATCCAGTTAATCACAATAATAGGCTGTGATAAATGTGTGATTAATTATGATTAAAAATGGTAGTAGATTTGCTTGTATTTTTGGAAGATGAAAGAAATACATTTCTGGTCTTATAACCAGGGGTGGATTTACATAATTTTTCTTAGAGTGGCATAACAGTTGCATGCAGATCATTTAGGGTGGCAAAATCAAAGCAATTTCTTTGCACATTTGCAGATGTGGTCATTAATTCATATGTAATATATATCGTTAAATTAACCACACTAAGTATACATATATTTCATGTAAACATAGCCTATAACTTCCTTATTGGCATCAGCCCTAACCTGCATATTTTTATGCAAGTGGGATTTTGATGGTACGTACTGTATAGCCTATACAGTAAATAAACAAAGCCCAATAAGCACACAGCCCAGAACGCTACACAAGATGAGGAAGGTCTGTTAAATATACAAGTCCAATTTAAAATCCACATTTACCAGCTGGTGCTGGGCTGGTTCTCACTTGGTGCATATTGAGAACTTGCCTGTGTTTCCTGTTTCCAGACCCAGGGCATGGTGTGGGCAGGAAAAATGATGATCCACTTGCAGCTCAGAGACAAACAAGAGTTTATTGAATTAAACAAAGAACACTGGGAAAAAAAACTCAAAATAACAGAACCACAAGATGTCAAAACAAAAACCGGAAAAACAGATTAACAAAATAAAGAAATCATAACTCAACACAACTAAGGAACAGGAGCAGGAGCAGGGGGGTATTCCATGAAAGTAGCTAAAGAAAGGCAGATTTTCCCCAAAAAGTCAGACTCAACCTAACTCTATATCTAAACTTAGCCTCATGTCGTTCCACAAACGCAATTCAGTTTTAACTAATCAAGGTGTCATGCCCCGATCGTCCGCTCCTCTCGTGTGCCACGCCCCCTCATTAACCCCATGTGGATTCCCCATGTTCATCAGCCGTTTCCTGTTACCGTCATTAGTTCTGGTATTTAGTCTGCGTTTCGGTTTGTTTCCCCAGTCCGGTCATTGTAATGTCAGCCTGTGTTTTGCCTGCTCCTTGTGTTGCCACTCCTATTAAACCCCGTGTTTGCCCCGACTCTGGGCTTCCTGCGCCTTTCCTACGCTCCGTGTGCCGTCGAGTGTGACAGAATGACCGGACTCGCAAACAAGACGCCAGGAATAAACGAGGCGGAATACCTCCACCTCGCGGAAGAGGTTTCATATTGGCTTCGCCAGCCCGAAGTCCAGGAGGATCCCCTGCTTCTGGCTGTAGCCAGCCGGAGCAGGGACATGTTAGAGAAGACGTCCCTACCCGGAGACGCATACCTCGCGAAAGAGGTGCGCGACAACTTGCGGCGGTTGAGACGCGGGGTAGCGGAGGCAAATATGCGGAATGTAGCCCTTGCCAGCGGACTGCCTTTTGGTCCGCTCTCGGAATTAATGGAGGTACCCGAAGCGCCGCCGCCCGCCACAGGAAAGCAGAAAAAAAAACGGAGAAGACGCGGGCAGGAACACGCCCAGGAGGTATGTCTGGGGGCTCTCTCTCTCTCCGCTGCTTCCTCTGCTGGGTGTCGGAAGGACCCCCTCCCTGTTCTGAACCCGCTAGTGTTCGCGCCTCCTACCGCCTGCCCTGACTGTTAGCCTGCCGCTTCACTGCCCACGTCTGCAGCTTGCCCCTTTTCCAGGACGTGCCTAGGCCTTAAAGGGGCCAGGTCCGTTTGGGACTCCATCCTGCGGGTCCCCAAGTTCCAGTGCCTGCGGCAGCGCCCCCTGTGGTTCCAGTGCCTGCGGCAGCGCCCCCTGTGGTTCCCATGCTGGCTGTGGCGCCCCCTGAGGTGGCTGTGCCTCCTGCTCCTGCAGCGCCGGGCCCCGTGATATCCATGGCTTCTGTGCCTGCGGCGCCCCCTGCTGCTGCACCGCCCGAGGCCCCTGCTGCTGCACCGCACGAGGCCCCTGCCCCGGGGTCTCCTGCTCAGCCCCCCGTGGCTCCTGTGCTCCCCGCTCAGCTCCCCATGGCTCCTGTGCTCCCCGTGGCTCCTGTGCTCCCCACTCAGCTCCCCGTGGCTCCAGCTGCCTCTGCAGCGTCCCCTGTGGCTCCAGGTCTTGCAGCTGCGCCGCCCCGGGCTCCCAGCTCTGCCCGCAGCTGTGCCGCCCGAGGTCCCGGCTCCCATGGGTCCAGGTCCTACGGCCTTGGCTGCAGCGCCCGAGCTCCAGGCTCCGCCCACGCCCGACATCCCGGCCCAGGCTCCGCTCGTGCCATGCCCGTCGTCTCCAGTCCCGGCGGCCGACACGCCACCCCACGGGGGTCTCGCCCCAACAGCCGAGGGTACAACCCCGGCAGCCGACGCGCCGCCCCACGAGGCCTCAGATTCCCCGGTCCCGGCTCCCTCGTCCTCAGTCCCCCCGGAACGATAGATCGACCAAATGAGTCGGAAAGCCTGTAAAATAAGAGCGGTGTTTCTTTCCACCGCAGAACAAACGCTGCTGATGGAGCTGTATGAAAAATACAAAGATGTAATCGTTAAAAAAAGGCAATACTGTGGCCATAAACACAGCCTTGGCTTGGTAATGAATTGCAGAGAGACTAAATGCATAAGTTACGTAAATGTTACAAGCACTTAGTACATGGTACGGTGGTACAGTGGTTTACAGTATGTTGCTGCCTTATTACGCGAAAGTTGCTGGTTCGATCCCCATAGCTAACGGAGCCTCTTCTGGGTTGAGTTCACGTGTCATTATTATTGTATAATATTATTTGATCTCTGTAAAATACTTTCAGTCACATCTGTGTGAAATGTTCTGCACAAATAATCGTATATATGTTGCCTGTTTTAGTAATAAACTTTCAAAACTAAACAAAATATAAAAATATCTTCCTGTTCATATTATTTTAACTGATTTTTTTTTAAATTACAGTCATTGCATTTCATATTTCACCTTTTTAATATGCGTACGCTTTTATTTTACAGTAAAATAAGCGAAATTCTGTTATATGCGATTCCGCTATATCTGATGCTTCTTAAAGGCGCACAGCCGGGACCAGCGGACCTCGTCCGTTATATACGATATTCTGTTATAAGCGAGTCCACTATAACGGGATTTTACTATAATTATCTTGGAATTAATTGAAATGCTAAGACCTGATTTTATAGACTTTATTATATTGATTATGTAGCAATCTCAGCTCTGTTCTATATATTATGCTTTCTCGTCTTGCTTTTACTCACAGCACTGACTACAGGGTTCCATTTTTTTAAGACTCTCCCGCTAACTCAAACAAAATCATGTCATTTTGGTACACCTTACAGATTAACAAAAAAATTCAATCAGATAATGTAAAATATAATGTCAAATGAGGACACATAATTCAACAGAATTACATGACATGAATTGTAAAATCGCAGAATTTTGTCCGTCGGAACGATCTTTTGGGAATCTGTTCCCACACGTCGGACGTTCTTTGAGACAATGCTAAAGTAAGCGAGACAGGCCAAATCCCAAACTATACCCTCGACACTCCGCCTTCATTTCGAGTCACACTCCCGCCGAGTCACCCTCACAACATGCCCTATATGCACTTAAACTGAAGAAAATTGTCACAAGAAAGATTTGAGACAAACTTGCCCTCGCAGAGCCTTTTTACAGTCTTCTTTACCAGAAAAAGGAAATGCATTACGTAGTGATTTGACCAAATGGATCCATCAAGAAGCTGTATTGTATTTTCTTTAATGACATATCAGTTATTTTAAAAAAGCACAAAGTTTATCTAATGTGAGAAGACGACGGCTATGTCGTCTTATTGCACTGAGCAATTTTAAGTATGTACACGTGTCGTATTGACGATTGTACAATTTCTACCATAGCTAACTTAGTTTACACGCATAAAACATTATGCATTACTTCTGTTCCAAATACCAGATCAGATCTGTAGGGGGAAAAAACAGGCAAATATGAAACATAAATTGTTATTGCTGGTGTGATGTTGATCGAGTTTGCGTACGAACGTTTCTTCGCGTGGTTTCTACTTTGAAAAGTACACGAAATCTCTCGTAAATTGGATCACGATAAAATCTATCTGTACTGACCAGCTACAAATAACTGCTTTCCCAATTTTTTTTTTCTGCAGCGATGTAACATAGACTTTCTATGTGTATTTCACAGTGCTGTTAGAACAGCGCGATAATTTAATAATTGGATTCTGTTTCCTGTGCCATAGGAATTGTGGGATATGGAAGTGGTAGTGTAATCGTGCGAGCCACCATCGTTGCTGACTCGCTAAAGGAGGGCATAATCGACCACTCCCCCTTAGCCCTTGCTGCTTTGAGACACACTTCAACATGGCGACGGGTCTCGGGAACGCGCAAACGAAGGCGGAGTGTGTAGGGACCGGTTTGGGATTGGGTCACAGTTAGCCTGGTCAGGAGCAGACTTGTGCGCAGGTATAAATTACCATGGTTATTCAGCGGGGATTCATTTAAGACATGATGATGGAACAGAACTCTCACTTAAGTAAGACTGACTTGTCGAAATTTCCCTTAATCCTGCTTCATGGAATACTGCCCAGGATGTACAACACCTAATACAATGACTCACTGGAGAACAAAGCAGGGCAGGCACAAATACACAGAAAACTGGGGCAAACAAGGAACAGGAGCAAGACAATCAATTGACCAATCAAAAAACACCGACACAAGGAAACGGGCAACAGGTGGAACTAATAACTAATGGGCACTGAAACTAGGGAGCCTTATAAATACCAAAAACCAGGAAACATTAACTGGGAATTAAACACTTAAATTAAACAATTAAACAAAAACAAAATCCTAGATATAAAAATAAACATGGCATCATAGTAGAACAAAGAAAAGCATGACAAAGTGGTAAGAGCAATCAAACTTTTTTTAACATCTTGGTTTTGATAGTTGAAACCATTCAGTTGCATGGTTCCAAATGTGTAAGTTCCCCCTCTTATTTTCAGCAATTACAGTCCATAATAAATTAAATGATTGCTTTGTAGTGTTATACTTCCAAAAAAAGTATAAAAGTAGACAAAAACCATAAAAGAATAACCTAGTCACCAATGCTTCGCAGTCAGCATAAGGAGAACCCAGACATGTGCTCCTGTTCATGGTAGTTTTCACTTGTTTTCTTGACTGTCAGACTATCTTGTTCATATGAATAGCACTGTAAGCAAATTGGTGAGCGACCAGGAATGCTTCGTGACTCAGACTCTTGTTCATATGAAGATCTAAAAATACATTTAGTTTCTACCTATATATATGTTAATTGTCGGTGTTTGTAGAGTACCTAATGTAGCTGCAGAGGAAAGCAGAATGTTATATGATGATATCAGGATTATGAGTAAGAAAAATGATGTGGTGGTTATGGGTGATTTTAATTTACCTGGGATACAGTGGGACAAAGTTTCTGGCTCTTCCATAAATGAACTTGTGATGGAGGAATTAGTACAGGATTGCTTTTTTACTCAGTTTGTTAATACCCCTACCAGGGGAGAAGCCCTTCTTGATCTTATTTTCTCTAATAACCAGGATAGGATTGGAAAATTAGAGGTTTTAGAACCACTGCACGGTATTGATCATAACATGGTTAAATTTGAGGTTAATTTTACTGTCCGAAGAGCAAAGTCCAAAACAAAAGTACACAGTGTTAAGAAGGCTAACTTTAACGGTATAAGACTGAAATTAGAAACTGTAAAGTGGATGGAGTTAAATAGCAAAACAGTTGAAGAGGCATGGGAATTTTTTTAAAAGCACATTGTTGCAAGTGCAAGAGGACTTCATACCTGTTTCCAGCAAAACTAAATCTAGGAAACTGCAACCAAGGTGGTTTACTACATAAATTGCACAGCAGAGACCAGCTCAAACCAGATAATCAAGTTCACGGATGACATGACTGTGGTGGACCTCATCAAGAACAATGACATTTCTGCATACACGGAGGAGGTGGCGAGAGTGGCTCAGTGGTGTAAGAGCAACAACCTCTCCTTAAATGTAGACAAAACCAAAGAAATGATCATCGATTTCAGGAGATCCAGCATTGTTCACCCACCTCTCACCATCGATGGCGCTGTGGTTGAGACTAGCTCTTGGTCCTGGGTGTCCACTTCACAGAGGACCTTTCCTGGTCCCTCAACTCCACCTCCATAGCAAAGAGGGCTTGACAGCGTCTAAACTTCTTGCAGGGGCTGAAGAGAGCGAGCCTCCCCCGACCGATCCTCACCACATTCTACACCAGCACCATCGAAAGCCTGCTCTGTAGCTGCATCACTGTCTGGTATGGGAACTGTATCATTGGAGACCGTAACACGCTTCAGCAGATCCCCTAACCCCCTTAAAAGACATTTTCCAGACCCGCTGCTACAACAGAGCCGATAATATTGTAAAGGACCCTTCCCACCCACTACATGGACTCTTTTTCCTCCTACCGTCCAGAAAACGGAGTCGAAGTTTCCACTCCACCTCTACCAGACTGTGCAACAGCTTCATACCACAAGCCATCAGAACTCTGAACACACACTAATATCTGGACTGACTCTCTTCAAATTCCTCTAAAACAGCATATACAATCTAACTCCAAATTGCAACTGCACTTTACTTACTTACGAAGGTTATGTTACGTTCGGGCAAGAAGGAGAACAGAGACCCAGAAATGCAGGGAAACAAAGTTTTTAATAGTTCGGGTTGGTAGTCAGCACAGAGGGGTGTAGCCCTGCAGGGAAGCAACCCGCCGGCTCTTCTGTCCGGGAGGTCCGGACAAGAGAGGGAGGCACGAGGGAAATCCCCCGATCGGGGAGCCG
>JABJVO010000008.1:73866-84699 GCA_026770805.1 Boulengeromyrus knoepffleri
AGAAACTTCAACGAACATGAAATCAACAATAAACTATGTCTATTTATCCAACATGTTATATAATACATACTGTATTTGAAAACTTTTCAGCTGTATGATTTCAGGACAGACCAGTCAGTCTGTTAGGAACGTTACGGCTTTTTGGTTGCGGGTGTTAGCTTCGCCGCTGTTATTAAGCAGCCCCTCTGTTAGGAACATTACGGCTTTTTGGTTGCGGGTGTTAGCTTCGCTGCTGCTATTAACACAGATGGCACATTAGCGCAGACAAAGGGCTGCATAAGCCAAACTACGTCTTGCTTGGCGGTTAAAGGCGTTTGACATTCATTGGCATGGGAAACGGCGGTTCTACTGCTAAACCACTACTGAAACGACTACAAACGTTGCGCCGGTTAAAATAGAAGCGTCCCGTCAGGTTTTAAATAACAACTTAATGTTTTGGCTATCGGTCCGGGTCCGTATGAGACAGCTTCCGGGGCCGCACCCGGACCACGGTCTGCCTGATAATGACTTCTTAGGCACAGCCATGAGTAGTGTGTCTGTCTGTGAGGAGAATGTCAACCTAGTCAAGAGATTTACTTACCTCAGTAGCAACATTCATGTCTCTGGTGACTCTTTCTATGAAGTCTGCAGATGTATTGGGACAGCATGGGGGGTCATGAGGTCACTGGAAAGGGGTGTGTGGCGCTCCCGATATCTTTGCAAGAGGACGAAGGTCCAGGTCTGTGCAGTCCTGGTGCATCCTGTCTTTCTGTATAGCTGTGAGACATGGACACTATCCAGAATGAAGACGGGACTCCTTCGGCAATGTGTCTCTTTGGAGAATCCTAGGGTACCACTAGTTTGACTTTGTATCGAATGAGCGGTTGCTAGTGGAGTCCCGAGTGAAGCACATTACTTGTCTTGTGAGGGAGCGTCACATTTCCCTGAGGGTGATCCGGCTAGCAGGATCCTCATTGCTGATGACCTGAGTGGCTGGACCAGGCCGAGGGGATGCCTACATAACACCTGGCCGTGGCAGATGGGTGGCCATTTCCAGAGTGTGGGACTGGGCCGTGCGTCTGTCTGGGGGGTGGACAGCCAGGATCCCAAGGAGTTTTGCCCTGTGGTGGGTGCAGCGGCACATGCTCCCCAACCTGACCTGACCTGACCTCTTGTTCCCTAAAAAGCTTGACATGGCAATATTCCACAGTAATATACTGTCCATGGTAACTATTAATACTTCAGACTTTCTAGGCACTCATGCATACACATCAGTTTAATTAGAGAATTATGCTACAAACCTCGACAGTTAATTAGTAGAAAGTAATGTATCAGCATTTACGAAGAAATCCATTGATGTATTTGAACATGTCACCTCATTATTTATATACACAGCAATCTTTACAGATGTGCATTCATCCATCTTCTAATTGCTTATCCTGGTCTAGGTCTGTGCTGTTGTAGTTTCTCTTCCTAAATCCAGTCAACCAAAAACCCTTAATGACTTTAGACAAGTTGCTCTGACAATTGTAATGAAAACCTTTGAAAGACTGGTAAGGTCAGAAATCTTAAATATGACGGAGCATGCACTGGAATCCATGCAGTTTGCTAATAGGTCCCATAGAGGAGCAGAGGATGCCAAAGTCACCATGCTTAATTTGCTTTTTAAGCACTTGGAAGGAAAAGCGTACCAGACTAGACTTTTATTTGTTGATTTTTCATCTTCTTTTGACACAGTTCAACCACATATGTTAGCCAGGCATCTTTTAGAACAATTTGGCCTAAGTAATAATCTTGTGGGCTAGATTCTGGATTTTTTATCTGACAGGACACAGAGAGTGAAAGTAAATGGAGTAATCTTCGACCAAGTCTGCTCCTCCACCAGCTGCCCACAAGGATGTGAGCTGTCACCCCTGTCATTTATTCTTTACAGAAATATATGCCAGAGTATGAGGGAAAACAGAACTATTGTTAAGTATGCAGATGATTCTGTTATACTGTAGGTAGCAGGCTCCAAGATAAGGAAACCAGCCTTACCTGCAGTTAAACATATCTAAGGCAAAAGTAGTATACTTGATTTTAGAAGACAGCTTGCACATCTATCAGAGGTCAGACCGTGGAATGTGTTGAACTTTACAAATGCCTAGGGGCAATTATTTACTAAAAGTTGAGTTTTGAAGAAAAGTGTGGGACTGTGTGTAAGAAGGGGCACCAACATTTGTTTTATTTGAGGAAAGTCACTTACACATTGAAAAAAGCATGATGACCTTATTTTATCATGCTTTTATAGAACCAGTTTTGTCCTTTTCTTTGGTTTCATGGATTTGAAACCTGTCCTTAAAAAGCAAAACCTTTTCATCTGTCATGGCAAAGGCTTAATTATGGACATTTTTTTTGACACTTGTAAATGTTCTAATTCTGTTTAATCATTTTCTTAAGGGTTTTATTTAAATTTATTATTATTATTATTATTATTATTATTATTATTATTAATTTTCATTTTTTAAAATAATTTATTTATTTATTTTCATTTTTTTAAATAAATTATTTATTTATTTCCATTTTCGTTTGGTTTTTACAAGTGCTTCCTGGCACTTTCCAAGCTGTCATTGTAAATAAGAAAATGTTCTTAATGCTTTGCCTGGTAAAATAAGGTTAATGAAAGAATGAATGAAAAACTCAGTGAATCAAATTATTAAATGGTCGAGTAGTTGTAACTGGTGAGCAATAACTTTAACCTGTCAGGGTCAGTGCCTGTCTGACCCTGCCCTCCATGTCCCCTTCCTGTTTGGCCAGCAGGTGTCACTGGCCATCCTGTCCTCTTCTCTGTTTCTTGCCCTTCAGCCTCAGTGTATCTCATCCATAGTGTGTTTTCCTGCTCTCCAGACTTTTCAGTAAAAAGTTTCCTTGCATCGTGGCTTCAAGGCTGGCTTGAGACCTGTCACACCTGTTTTGTAATTTTATTCCTGGTTTGGTGGTTTCGTCTTTGCTTTTGTTCTTGCTTTTGGTTTGCCCCACTTCTTCCTTTTGTTATAGTTCTGCTTATATGTTAGTTCCTGCCCCCTTCCCAGTGTTAGCCTCCTGTTTATTAGGATTGATTAGTGTTCTTAGTTTTCTGATTGTTAGATTTCCCTGGTTCTTTCTCTATTATTGTAACTCGCCCTACCTGTTGCTTGATGCTCTGTCTTGGTTGATTGATTAATTGTCATGTTCCACACCTGCCCTCACATTAGTTGGTTACCTGTTTCTATTAAAATGTCTTTGTCCTGCTACTCAGTCTGCCATTGTGAATGTTATGGTGTGTTTGGACATTTTAATTCAGCAAGGGATAAAGAGGTAGTGTTTAGTTCCTCTCATAAACATACCCACTGTTCTGACGTCCTTTACAAATGTGTGTTAAATATTTGTTCTGTACTTTTATCAGTTGAAATAAAGTGTGAGAGAATAATGAGAATAAGTATGAATGTAATAAAGGAGAAAATGAAACATGCATCAGCTGAAAGACTGGCCTGTCATATGTGAAATATGAACCTCATTTACTGTAAATGATATTTTTATAATGGAAGATGAAACTGTTAGAAATTCAGGTACTCCACTATTCATTTTTCTCCTTATAAAAAGCTTTATATTTTTCTTTGGACCTGTCAGGAGATTCCATATAGGGGATGTAAGGCACATATAAGTAACAAGAAGAAAGCTTAAATTAACTTTCAATCCTAGCGCATTTATAATTTAAGTCTTGGACATTTTATGAAATTTCCACACATCAGCATTTAAAATAGTCATGTTTTACAGAAATTTACAGGTTTAATAAATGATAATTTGGAACATAATTTTAAAAACAAGTTAATTAAAAACATAACAACCTGAGGATTAACCTACTGGCAATAAAAACATTAATATATATGTAAATTTGTCAAAGGAATTCAATTTATTTATTTAAATAAAAAGAGCAGTTGATATAAAACCACAAGGAATTTGTCCTTCCATTACCATAATAAAATGATTAAAATGTCCTGTCCTAATTGTCATGATTTTGCCTGAATTCTCCTGTTAGATGTGGTGAACTGCATGATATTTCGCCATAGACTACAATGAATAAAAAAAAATATAGGAATGGTCAGGAGAGCAGTTCATCTTTTCTCAACTTATTCAGATATTTTGGGGGATTAGCCAGACTGGTTGAGAACCTGGTCATTTTTGGCTTGACTACAATGTTGTCAGTGTTGGAGCAGAAAGCAGAACAAACTGTCTAGCTGCCAAATTGATCAGATAAATATCCTGTAAATATTGTCAAATGTTGTAAATGTGACACAGGATGTGTACCTGTTTGAGTGAATCAGTATGGGCATGATTACTAAATTCAGTCATATACCTTATATCTCACTTTTCCCAGAAACACTGTATGACAGAGATATGAACCAGAAATGCAGATATTGAAACTCTACGGATGGATGCATCAATACATTAAATCTCTGACTTTTTTTGTGAAAAGTATCCTTAGAGATATAAAACTTTATACACTGTAAGTGAAGTTTTCTGGCATTTCATTCAGTCCATGAGAGACTGGCAAGGTTAGAAATGTATCATTGTTAGTGCAGATTATGGATGCCACAAGACATATGGACTGCACTGGATTCTTTAAATTTGGCTGTTCTACTCAAAATCTGGTAACAATTTCCCTGTGAACAACCCGAAGTAAACCAAACCGTGCAACAGTTGTATGTTTTTATTTTAGCTGGCTATTTAAGTGGCCAGAGATCATAAGCTACATGACTAATAGCAACCGGGGATCCAAATATTAATATCTACATCTTGCTCTCGTTCAGATTTATGAAACTTGCCATCATCCACTGCTTTATGTCCTTTAGGCAGTCAAACAGGCGTTGCAGTGCATTGGGGTTGCTGGGTTTTAATGGGAGATAGAGCCTCGTGTCATCGGTGTAGTAGTGATAGGACACTCCGTGCTTTAATATAATGTGACTTAGAGGTAACGTACAATTAAAACAAAATACAAGTAAGCACCAATCCCTATGGTAGGGACCAGTGACAGAGGGGTTAGGGTTAGGGTTAGGGTTAGAAGAGGATCCATTAAAAGATACTGAAAAGGTTTGCGATTCTAAAAATGTGGATCTTGAGATGACCACCCGGCGCCCAAGGCACTGTAAAAGAATTTAGTGGTTGAATGCAGCACTGAGATCCAACAGCATCAATACCGCACAGTCCTTAGAGTCCAAAGAAAGCAGTAAATCATTTGTAACTTTAATAAGTGCTGACTCAGTGTTGTGTTTTAACCTGAAACCAGACTGAAATATATCTAAGATATTATTTTCGGTTAAAAGTGGCTGAAGCTGCTGCGCAACTGCATGTTTAAAAAAACACTGGTATTTGTCCAGAAATGAGTGAACTATTTATAATGTCCAAAATAGAAGGACCAATGCAGTCAAACGCCTCTTTCAGAAGACGGGGTGGCACTACATCGAGAGGGTATGCAGAGGGTTTTAAATCCGATATTACTCTACTTAGATGAGGGAGATGGGAGAGAAATTACCAAAGTTAGCAGTGTACACTGGAGCACCTAATACCAGGGCACCACTGGATTGTACTTGAGTTTGAATATCACCGATGATGCTGTGAGGGGAACTGATTAAAGTGCTTATCGTGTTAAATAAAACCCTTGGTTGATGGATGTGATTTGATATCAAATTAGAGATATTTTTTGTTCTTGATGATTTAATGGCTTCCTGGAAGATGTTTACGGATTTTTTCATAGTTTGATAAGACACCTGCAGCCTGTCCTTTTCCACTTTCTTTAATAATAATAATAATGCATTTTATTTGTGGGCGCCTTTCTAAAAAAGAGCTATTTACATAATCAGACAACATTAGGTCTAAAGCGAGTAAGCCAACTTAAAAAGATGGGTTTTGAGTTGTGACTTTCAGCCCATCTACATGCTTGCCTGGGTTTTCTGGCGGTATCAAGACTTTGTTTTAGGTTGGACACACTTAAAGGGTGCTATGGGGTTTAGGATGGTTTCGAGGGTAGAATTGAAATAATTTAAAAGCTTGTTGGGAGTGGAAACATACAGAGCAGTTGTGGAGGGAGGAGAACTGAAAGCGCTAGCAAAGCGGGTTACCGTCATCTTATATATAAGCCCCGCATAATGGGGGTGGGGCAACAATTCCCAACAACACCCTGGGTGTGAACATTAAACATAACAGGCATATGGTCAGAGACACGTACAGGTCTTATATATTTGAACATTTTTGAGGTCATATCATAAAACCACATCCAGTTTGTGACCACGCTCAGGAGTCGGACCGAGAACAGATTGATTCAGTTAATCAAACTGCTTTGTCCAACTTCCTGAGACTCATGGGATCCCCCTGAAGTTGCTGGACATTATGACTGGCCTCTTTACTGGTACTGTGAGTGCTGTGCAGGGAACTTCTGCGTTCTTCCCAGTTGATTCTGGGGTTCATCATGGGTGTGTTCTTGGTCCTACTCTGATCAGTGCTTGCATGGACTGGGTGTTGGGCAGGGTCATGGGGTCCAGTGGCTGTGGAGAATCTGTTGGTGAAGTCAATGAAGGCTCTAATCAGGGCTCTCAAGAGACTGAGTGAAGAGTCTGAGTGTTTGGGTTTGCAAGTGTCCTGGATCAAAACTATGATCAAGGTCTTTAATGATGTCTTATGCACAACCATCTGCGATGTGCCACTCTGCGAAAAGAATGTCAACCACATTGAGAGGTTCACTTATCTCAACAACAACATTCTGGTGACTCTTCCTATGAAGTCAGTAGACAGATTGGGAGAGCATGGGGGTTCATGAGGTCGCTAGGGGTGTGTGACGCTTACTATATTTCTGTAAGAGAACAAAGGTCCAAATCTTTAGAGTCCTGGTGCTCACAGTATGCTGTATGGCTGAAAGACATGGATGCTATTCAGTGACCTGAGACAAAGACTGGACTATGTACAATGTCTCTTCAGAAAGTCCTTGAGAACCACTGGTTTGACTTTGTGTCCTGAATGAGGCACATTACCTGCATCATGAAGGAGTGTCAGTTACAGCACTATGGCCATGTGGCACATTTCCCTGAGGGTAATCCGGCTTGCAGGATCCTTACTGTTGAAGACCCAAGTGGCTGGACCAGTCACAGGGGATACCTACATAACACCTTACTGCAGGAGATAGATGGTCACTTTCAGAGGGGGAGGACTGGAGGACTGAACCACATGTCAGCCTGGCAGTCCTGAGTTGTTTTGTTGTGTGATGTGTACCAGTGCATATTCCCCAACCTGATCTGTTGGTTGAATTCACAGATGCGTAACCTGTGGATACGAAGGGCTGACTGTGTATCCTTTAATAAGGCTTCTAGCTTAGGTTTTGGTTTGACTCAGTCAATAATTATGTTCTAGGACTGATTCATATAAGTAATGTCGAGTTTCTCTTAAAATAATGATCTTCATTAAAAAGCTCTAGATGTATTCTTTATTCTAATTTAGTATGCAGAAAATTACTTGTTTTGATTCATGATAAATCCAATTGCTTCATAAGATATTATTAGGTAGAAAAAATATTATACTCTTGGTGCTGTAGAGGATCTCTCTGCCATAGTTCTGGGTAAACAGTCTGCAGAGACCCAGCCTTAAAATAACAGGTCCTCGGACGACGGGAATCCCCTTGTGATGTACCTGAAAGACTGTAATTCACATCTCTGTACTGAGTGAGCAGAATATGGAATACATTCCTTCTTAATTCAATCTTGGTATGTTTTCTATTCTTTGTTAGTCCTATCATCCTGCCAGTGCTGACATCCATTAATACTTCAGTTCTAAAAAAAAATAAACAGAAATATTTTTTAAAAGCAATTGTTGGATTGGTGGATCTAGTACGAAATTGTACGGCAATGTCAAATTGAAAATCTATAAAAGCTTATATAAAAGATAAAAGTCCATAACTGTTGAAAAAAGTTGTGACTAGGTGCTGGATGATGTTTGACAAACTACCCAGAAGCATTGTAATTGGGCTGTGGTTAAAAATATAAATGGAAAACATAACTTGCTAAATGACTGCATGCTTTCATGAGCAACAAGCTCTTATAAACTTCTGGGTTACACTACAATTTGTTTAACAGCTTCCACAAGTAGGAAACCAAATTTTGTATGAATCCCAGTAATGTAAATGAAGGTTAATATTGCATTCTATATTTTTTCCACAAAAAATTATATTGACAGGTTATTTTCCCCTGTGTTGAAATAAGAAAGTAAACTTCAATTATGTGTTTCCTAATACATAGATGACAAACATCCCAGAAGGTATGCTGTGACTGTGCTCTCCCTCACTGGTTACCAAGGCGAGAAGATCTGGGCTGCCTCTGATGACATTCGGCTTTTGGGAGACATTTGTGAGGCAGAGGAAAGTTCAATGCATTATCTGTGGCATTTTGTGATACGGCAAAGGACTTTATGGATGGTGTGTTCGGCATTTTGTGGAATTGAAATTCCCATCTCTCTAATGCTTCAAGCCCTCCCAACCCAATAAGTTGTAGATGTTATTTGGCAAAGTGGGACTGGTTTACTCACTCATCATCTTCTACTTCATATCTTGATGCTGCAAGTGCTTCCTGCCTGAAGGCGGATTGTTAATGCCATGCAAATCCCAAATAGCTGCCTGGCAGGAGACGGTAGAGGAAATGGGTTCCTCATTACACCGTTCCTTACAAACCTAAAGAAACTACGCCCCATGCATAAATACTATACAGTCATGTATATCATCAAATATAGCCACACAATTTTTTTTTCATTTATAAATGAAACTGTTCATCTAATTAAAAATTTAAGACAAATCTCATGGGGGGAAATTTGTATGAGC
Source organism: Boulengeromyrus knoepffleri (assembly GCA_026770805.1). Classification (NCBI taxonomy): domain Eukaryota; kingdom Metazoa; phylum Chordata; class Actinopteri; order Osteoglossiformes; family Mormyridae; genus Boulengeromyrus; species Boulengeromyrus knoepffleri. Next base: position 82,721 of record JABJVO010000008.1, read on the forward strand.
TGTTGCTATTTAATTTCAGATATTTACCATGCCCAGTTTTTTTATTCTATGGCTTGAAATATTTCACATAAAATCTGATATTGCATTTCATCCAGGGGGTACCACAGCCTTTTGCCCTATGCTGCCTGGGACAGGCTCCAGCTCTCCTCATAATCATAAATCTAACCCTGACCAGGATAAGCGTTTAGAAGATGGATGGATGGAATTTGATATTGTTGATGCTGTAGTTAACTGCAGAAAAACAAGATTTCTTCTTGTGTTTCAGTTTGAGGATTTTCTTCTTTGTGACTGACATAGGTAGATGATTACTTGTTGCTATTTTGGGGTGACAGGTTGACAACAGTTGCTACATTGGAAATTTCAAGAAAAAGACTTTACTTTAAATTTCTATGCTAAAAGCTGGGGTCAGGCAAATCTAAGGGTGGACAATATGACACGACCATATTAATCAAGCTACAAGTTACAATATTTTGTCAAAATATGTGAATTTGCTTTAAGAAGTGACATAACAAAAAACAGGAAAAACATATGAGAATACAAACTAAATTACTGAACTCTAACTGAATTTATTACGCTGGATTTAAGTATAATTAAACATTTTGCTTTATCCTCCATTCATTGCCTCTATACCATAGAGGTAGATACTGTGAAAACTAACTGTGAATAGCAGAATAAGGCAGCAAATATTTATTCTTATATTGTCAGTTTATGTTGCTTTTAATTCTACATGAATTTAAATATTTTAGTTTTATGTTCCATTAACAGCTTGAAAGAGAATGGTATGATTTTAAATTGATGAGGCTGGTGGAGAATCAAATAAGCTCTTCTGTCAGCACACATCAAACAGGTGCAAATTCAGGCTGCTGCCAAAGGTGTCAAAATGACGGTTGAAATACAATAACCAGACAAAGCCACTATTTGTGCAATAATTCATAAATACTGTCAAATATTCATTACATAGATATTGCTGCTGGTGTAATGTGCTATATGCTTTTCTGTAAATAGGGCTTGATAGGGAATAGGATATTTATTGGAAGATACACTATCCTTTACAGTGGAATTCGGGTAGGGTGGCCACGGGACAGACATGACACAAAATATGTAAGTAAAAATGACAAGACAACCAATGTTTCTGTGAAAACCAAACAGACGGGGCAAAAAAGCTTCATTATGCGAGGGTACATGGGCACTTGTGAGGCTACCCGGACACTTCCCCCAGGTTAATAGACCAATTTATACAAGAGACAGGTGAAATTAATCAGCTCGCCAAACCCTAATCACCTGACTCTCCCTCCCGCACCCCCTTCTACGATGTCCTTCCCACTGGCTATAAGAGTCAGTTTTGTCCTAAGATGGGAAATAAGATTGTTATCTAGATTGTGCCACCTCAGCTTGCTGTGGTGAGCGGGTCTACAGGATGAACTGGCCTGCATTTGCGGACTGAACGACCAGACTTTGTCTCTTCTGTGGCAACACCTGCCCACAGGTACCTGCAGGACCATGACTGGAATCATGCCAATAGCCTTCATTTTGACCAGCAGACACTACAACACATAGAGTATATACAAGGTGGTAACCGTCAGTGTGTAAATGCGAGGAGGTATATCCCAGCTTTCACCTCTGAAGAGCTCCTCCCTCACATGCCGTAGCAGTCTGACAGATATGGAGCACTTTTGCAAGGTAGAGTGGGCAAATATTGCCAAACCAAGATGTGGCATGCTAACAGACTCCTACCCAAAAAAGACTGAATGCTGTAATTAAATCTAAAGGTGCATCAACAAAGCCTCAGTTTAAGGGTATGCACTCTTATGCAATCATGTGCGGAGCCTATGGGTGTAAGGCAGGGAACAACCCAGGGTGGAAGTCAATCCATTGCAGAGCTTAAAGTTAATCAAATATTAGAAATACAGTGGTACCTCAGAACTCGAATTTAATCCGTTCAGAACTCCGGATCGAATCCTAAAAAGTTCGAGTTGTGA
>JABJVO010000008.1:84899-124431 GCA_026770805.1 Boulengeromyrus knoepffleri
AGGTAATTTTTTTCGAACTGGTTGGTTCGACTTTTAAGAAATTCGAGTTCTAATGAGTTCGAGAACTGAGGTACCACCGTATAGAATTTAGGGACAGATAAAGTAGCAGCATGCTAAAAGGAACTCATCCTTTTTTAAATTATACTTCAGCAACCAAAAGTATGCTGATAAAGACGGGTAAGGCTGGGTAACTTAATAGGGGAAAGGGTGAGTCAGTAAAATAGTCTATCATAATACTATGTAAAAACAGCATGCAATAAACATAATTCTTAAATAACCAAGCTTTTTCCAAATAAGACAAACCATAGTATTTTCACAGCATGCCATTTGTTACATTTCTGTCCATCCATCACTCATTCATACTACGTATCCAGTACAGGTTCACAGTGAGTCTGCAGCTTGTTTCTGGGACGCCAGGAATAAGAGTATTTTTTCATAATTTTCTTGAGAATGGTTATATTAACAATACAAATACCTAGTGCAAATAAATGCCTTGAATGCATTCAAACCAAAGTGTAACTCTCAAATTCAGTAGGACTTTGAGTTCTGTAAAGAAGGTTGTTCAGATGGGATTGTTTTTGTTGATGCTTTCTCTGTTATAGGCAACTACAAACCAGTCAATAAGCATCAGCTTCCCAATGAGCAAGCAGACAAGAATCCCAGTGATACACAACTTCTGCATCTCAAGCATTGTTAGCCTTGAGCAGACAGGGCAGGTCTGCCTTAATCCCATAGTCACATCAATGGTCAGGGAGCTTCACGATATCTTTCGGTAACACATTTCATCATTTATTATTTAATCCTTGTGCAATTATGCTGGAGCAGAATGGCATAATGCTTGACTAGTCGTGACACCCAGTCAAAACACATTTTCAGCAGAGTCGCTGACCTTGTCCATTGATCTCCATGTCACTGTGGGGGAAGAGGATATCAGAAGGATGGCTATGTTCTGGAACATAAATTCCGCTGAGTGTTTAAAACAGTGCTGGAGGGAGAAGCATGGCACGAAGAGTTTAAATGGATGGTGAAGGACTAATCATTGCCATTTTATTCCTGGAGACAGAACGAATGTCTTTCATACACCGTGAAAACGGTCCATGTTTTTTTTCTTGTGCATTGTCATGTACATATATGTTTAACAGACCACCTACTTCATTAAGGATATAACAAACACTGGAAGCAGGAAAATTGTAAAATATCCCAGAGCTGTAGCATAAAATGAAAGATCACATGAACTCCAAGTACAGTATCATTCTAGCAAGACCGACCAGCAGCTAAAACACCAGGGTGCACCTTCCAGTAGACATAATATCAGCGTGATTTTGTAACTGATATAATACAGTGTCTTTGTCCATTCCCAAGTTACCTCCTAATTCTTACCATAATTACTGTAATATTTGATGTAAATGCTAATCGATAATCTTCCATCCAGTGAAGTTTATCTCCTAGTCCAGGGGTTCTTCACTGGTTTAGCCCTTTACGGGTCACATGATTCCTTGGTCAGTAAGTCACAACCCAAATTCACAATAAAAAGTGTTTGTGTATCCTTGAGTATCGTAGTCAGGGGTGTGTCTAGTTAGGCTGATGGCAAACTGTTCATGACGTAAGCCAATGAATACACAATTACTTGAGGAGGCCAAAAAACCTAAAATAGGTCTAACAACACCCCTGATCTTAGTAAAAGTTTTGACTTGACTTGACTCTATGATCCATAATCAACTAGACAGAGATCTTTTACTTCTTTGATGTTTTTGGAAATGAAACCATTCCGGGAAAGACATGCTCTGCTCTGGAAAGGGGACAAAGCAGACATTGCCAAAGCTGCTCTGGGTTCCTCCCTCTGAACTGCAGGACACTGACCTCGCATTTTATTGCAACGTAAAGCAGACATATCAACAACTACAGCTGGCCCAAATCAACACAAAGATTCACAGTAAATCCTGCTGCTTTGCAGCAAGCTTCATTTACCTGCTTCCTCCAAAAAACCAACATCTGGCCCAAAGAAGCAAGAGAGAAGACAGGAGCAGATGCCTCATGCTTATGTTGATCCTTTTTTAAACTCAGTTTCAATGACAGATTCTCATGGTTATTTCTGTCTCTCCATATAACTGCCACCATTGGTCCAGCTAACCTTACATTGAAAAGATCTCTCCTTCTGACTACAGTAGCAGTTTGTCTTGGACTGGAAATATTTTGTGTCCCTTGCAATATTTGTCCTATTCTGAAAGCACAGATATAGAATGCAGTCTGTTGTCCAATGTACTGCATAATGGCCTTAGCATATTTCAGATTTTCCTGCTACCAGATAATATTCATGATGTCAGGATGAATACCATTATAATTTTCCTGTCAGCAATATTTCATTCTTAGAACTTTCTGTGGCTACACTGCCTTTTAGCCTGAAAATTTTCCAAAAATTGTTAAATTTTAACCCAACAAAACAGCGTGATGTGAAAAATTCATATATTGCGTTACCTGCTCACAATGGATGATGTCATGCAGTATCCAATAATTTATCATTATATAAACACATTTTTCCTTGCGCCTATACAAACAAGCCAAATTATAGTGAACTGATTTTCATGGTACCCAGTTTTGCTGCTGGGGTGGCTATAGAATCATGCCTCTGATATATTATTAATATTATTAATTATATCGTAATTAGGATCATATTTTTAAAGTGACAAAAGTAAAATTTCCCAGGTTACCAATATCCACCCCAACCCAAGAAATTTTTTCCTTCTTTTGCAAAAGACCATAAGAAATACAGGATGATAAATTGTTTAAGTCTGAAAATGAAATGTAGTGCAGTTATGATAAGGAGTTATTCAACTGCTATTCAGTTACGAATTAGTATGCATCTTTTTCAAAGTATTTAACCAAAGATGATAAACGTCTAAGCACTGAAGAGATTTTCCAACCACACTGGATTAACAGAGAACTATAATCAACAAGCATATCGTAAAAGGGACCTCTTAAACAATAGCCTGTTTTCATTCCCTGTAGTAAATGTTAGTATGTGAATCACACGTTTTGAATAACATACAATAACATTATTGTAACATACATACATAACAGTAAATCTGACAGAAAAATGCTACTAATTTACATTTCTTCTAATGAATGGAATTAGCGCCAACAAATGTTTCTTCTTCAGAAGTATTTGCATTACATTATTATTCACCCTGTATGCCATTAAGGGGCGTCTGTTACATTTATTTTTTTTAAAAAACGACGTAGGGCTTGCTGAATACTTTAGTGGAAATCATGAATTAAGATTCCTGTATTATGAGCTATGTATGATATGTACGGTGTGTGCATTTGTGTGTGTCTATACACACGCACACACACACACACACACACACATATATATATATATATATATATATAATTATTTATTTTTTTATTTTTCTTCCACTGGTACATATTGCATTGCATCAGTGCCGAGGTCTTGCTCAGGTTTTTAATCTCACGGACTTGCCTTACACCTATTTCAGCTGGTGGGGTGGACATAATGTGCTCTAATATTTACCTTATGGATGTCGGTAGTCTCAAACGCTGACATGTTCGGTCCGCATACGCCGCAGATCGACACCTAGCACCCTGCCGTATTGTGAAGGTTAACAGAAGCCGCGTTTCCGTGCGCCGACTCGCTTCGAGAGGGTCTCAAGGTTGGAGCTAAAGGCCGGTAGGTGGCCGAAGCGCTTCGTCTCTGTAGAAACAGCTGCGGATTAAACGGTAGGTGTGCGGTGCGCGCACACACACGCGCGGACACACACGCGCGGACACAATCACGCACAACTGACTCCCCCTCCCCCCGTTAAGATTTCAAACAACAGAAAATGTAGCAGCAAACAAAAAAAGGATAGCTTGGAAATAGGTCATTTTCCCATCACAGAAGCGACTGAGAAACGGTGCGGTGAGAGAACATATCGAGACAGACCACCAACACATGTATGCGCTAAACACAGCCGCTCCGTACGTCGAGGGAATAATTTTGAAATATTTCTTGCTTTAACGTCTACCTGCAAGCCCGAAGAGACCCACCAGTTGTTTCGGATACAGTCGCGGATTACAAACCGGCGATCTTAAAAGCTCATGAGATACGACTGAAAAAATCGGGTACCTTTCTTGTGGATGTGCGACGTGTATCATTGCTTGACTTAGATGCGATGTACGGAGGAACTGACTTATCCAGGTGGTTTTCAGCATTGCAAATCTAAATGTTTCTGTTTTATCCGCAGCTGAATGCAGGTGTATTCTCAGCATTATTGGCATTGCTAAAGCCGCCGGGGGAAGCAAAAGAAAATATTTATGGATTTCATAATATTCTTTCCTAACCCTGCCTGGATTGCTCGGTATATACAGTACTGACTAAAATACCTCGAAATGCACCACAGAAAGAGTTCGCGCAGATTTGTTTTCTTTTCCAGTGGATAAATGTACGTGAATTTTGATGGATGTTATTCGTGACAGATTGTTACTAATCCCAGGAACCAGAGCTACGGAACTATGATGAATCAAAATATTTAAATGCTTTATCTTTGGATATACCGGTGAATAGCCATAGGGGACAGTGATATTTTGGTTCTTTTCGTGAAAAATTAGTGACACCGAATTTAAAAAGTGCCCTATTTTTATTTGCTGAGAGGCGCTACACTTCCAAAAATCCACCATTTGAGGACTGCTGAGTATAAATGGAAATGTGCGCTTAAAATCCTCTGAACGGTGATTGACTCCACGTCGAAACCGTCTAGAAAAGGAAGACGTTTCCCCGCAGCCCGCGGCACATCTGATATGTAATGATGAAAAAACCAAAGTTTTTCATAGGAATCAGGAAAACCGCACTGGGCTGTGATTGGAAATCTAATCAGATATGCCTTGTTTTAGGTACACTGCGAAAAAAGGATAAAAGAAGTTTTATCTTTAAGAAATAGAAAGTCAATGAACACAATTATTTTCTCGAGACATGAGAATCCTGATTATCTTTGAGGACGAAAATTACAGTTTTATACAGTCTCCTGATTAGTTTGAAGAATGGTCGAGATCCAAGGAAAAAAATAGTGCAACCTTAAGGAAGGAACGTATGTGGCACCATGCGGGCATTCCCATGTATTATGTCTAATAGTTTATTTGTTTATGAATTAATTTTGTTATTTATTGCTTGTATTAGGCTACACTAGTATCAGTTCAAATAAATGCGCATCATGAAATTAATTTACACTTAATGTCGCTTAAGGAAAATCGAAGATTACATCCCATCGGCTTTCTCTCCCCGACCAAAATGTCAGTTAAATGGTATTAGGGGGAGTTCGTTATGTATATATACATACATATTTTTCCTTTTGAAATTTCTTGATTGCTAAAGTACTTTGACAGTCGAATCATTAATTTTACCGGAAAGGGAAGGAATCGTTAGGGCATATGCAATTTTCTGCGGAGGTCGCTTGAAATGCGTTTATTAACGCGGTATTCAGTGGGATCCTGCTAAATTGTTGGTAAATCACGGATGGATTTCCTTCGCCGTTATCCAGGAAGGCTGTTGATGCGGTGCCTGTGGATTTCTCCTTATGACTGCTTGCTGCACACATCTTCAAAGATAACCAGTGAGTCCTACCGAACCCATTTATTATTTGTTTTTCAAATCAATGACCGCACCTTATCTTCAGGTCTGTAGTATTTTATTACAGTGTGGATGACAATTTTATATAAGAATATGTTGTTTTAATCAGCACTTTCTTCCCAGCTTCAGCATTTGTAATAACGCATTTGAATAACGTTTATTTAGGAAAATAAATCGATATGCATGCACAGTCTGATCTTTGTAAATTATTATTAATAAATTCGTTTCAACCGAGCGGTTCCTTAACATGGATAACGGGGGTGAGGCCGTTATTGGCCAGTATAAGAAGAAAACAGGATTAGTCCAATACAGTTAAACTTGTGCAATATCATAATTGATTTTAAATACCCGACGACAGTAAATGTAATATTAATGAGAGAACAAAAAAGTAATTATTCATAGTCCTTGGCGCATCAAGAGCAGCTGAGACTGCCACATAATTATACTGTACACGTCTGAAACTTTGTCAGTCATGACTAGGTTATTTTTAAAACAGTTCGGTATTTATCATGCTATATCGCTTTAATGAGATGTTGCAACAAGATAGAATCAAATCTGGCCACCGACATTGCTCTACAAATGCCTATCTTCCTAGACAGTATCGCACAAGAACTGCATAACAAAGGCTGGAATATGGAGGGAAGTGAGGAAACCTTAGCACTTGTTGAAAACTCAGGCAAACCGAAAGGTTATGAACAATGTCAGTGGACTGACGAGTGGGATTTCACTGAAGAGCTCTGCTGAAATGCCTCTGTTTTGGGTCCCAGAGGTGCTTCTGACTGAAGTCATACACACGCAGTTTGTAAAGGGAAGATTCTGGAAAATTATGTCGGCCTAACAGAATAAACATGTAACTGCAGAAACCTTTTAGCTACCTGCCCATACATACAGTCAATGTTTTCAGCTTGTACTTTTTCACTTGTTACATTGGTTGTTTTCCTAAGTTTCAGCACTTTATTTTGAAGCTATTCATTTTAGCTTGTTACAGTTTTTATTTTTTTCTATCTATCTATCTATCTATCTATCTATCTATCTATCTATCTATCTATCTATCTATCTATCTATCTAAAGTTATCTGCCCAGTCATTTTATTTTAGATAGAAATGTTGTTGCAGTTTTACTATTTACAGTTTCCTTTTTGTGAAATATTTTTAAATCAAATTTTTACAATGTATAATTTTTTATCCATAGGCTGTTTATATTTTATAGCTGAAATTATTTGGTGTGATTCAGGGTCACATCATAAGGAAAGGTGATGAGACCCCTTCCCCCCACCCCCTGGACATGCTGGTTCTGAAGTCATTTTTATATGATTCAAAGAGTGCTTGGTTCTCTATAAACACTTCTATAATTAGTACAGAAAAACAAAGGCCGTATTGTGACACATTTGGTCATCCTAATCAGAGCAGGTAAGTGTTACTCATTCTTATGTGCGTTCATGTTCCCAGCAGGGATTAAATAACCCAGCTCTTGGGTCTCCTATGAGGGTGATTTGGCATCTGTACTGGTGATTGGTCATGTATAAGTTTCAATCATGTTTTATGGATAAGGCCCAAAGGGTGATGCTATCAGAATCGAGCCATTTGCATTTTTATATTGTGTTCCAGTACATTATACTGTTAAAGAAGAAGAAGAAAAACCACTGTTGAACTATGCCATTATTTATTCAAGGTGGAATAAGTGTTATCCTGATTAGGCAATAGGAGAAGTTGCAAAACTGTAAAATGTAAACAACATGTTTGGTTCAGTTCAAAGAGGGAAAAATAGTTAATTGTTTTTATCATGTAATTAGACATATGCCCGCACACTGCCATACCAGAAATAGTTTTTCTAAATTTTTCAGCACTGAGAAATTAAAGTTATTCCCTAAGCCAGGATACAGAGCTAGTAAGGGTTTGGTTTAAAGGAAAATAAATTATAACAAACATATTGGCTTGACAAACTAAGGGATACTATTAATGCATTGTAAGGAGAAGTTCAACAAGTTATGATTGGAGTTAAATGCTAAAAATGTTAAATGAAATGTCAAAATCTTACATTAAAAAATTGAAAACCTGTGTTTTGAAATATTTAAAGAGGATTTTAAGTCAAAATAAAAAAAAGATTGAATCAGATTGTTAGTCTTTGGCTTTTGAAAATTAAAACATGAGAAGAAGAAAGGGTACTGCACATTCATATACAATGACAGAATATACAATTATTTAAGTGTACCTTAAGTGAATGGTTTCTCTGACATGAAGTCCCTGAGAACCTGATTTTGTGTCTGTGGAATATTTAATTGTGTAGTATTTGCGTGTTGAGACTGTGCACACCAGTTACTGTACTGGGCTGAACTGAAATTCTTCCCCAAGCCTATGAATGCTTGATTTGTTGTCTGTGTCTTCTGTGTCTCTTAAAGTTCAGGTGTTCCATGCAGCTTCAAGGATAACCAGTGAGGTCAGGTGCTACTCAGGTGCCGATTGAGCCAGTGATTAGAAGTCACTTGCATCACCTTCCCCACCATTTCCACTCCATAATTACCTTTCTGTAAATCTCAGCATATTTTACCACAGAGGTTAGGAGAATGCTATAGTGGTGGCAGCAACTTCTGTAGGTCATCGGGGAAGTGAAAGTATGAATGGAATGGTTCAAGTCTGAAAGAAGGCTTCCTTGTTCTGGCTGCATATTGCTCCATAGAAATGCAATTTCATTTCACATGTGTGAAATGACAATAAAATGACTTGACTTGACTTGAAGAAGTATCAGTTATTGGTCATTTAAAGTGGAGGCAAAATTCTTCAAAATATTTTTTTGTGCACTTATCTTATACTGTTGCACTGTATGTTTTGTATTAATTAGTTGTGCTTTATGTATCATTGCACTAGGGCTGCAGCTATCTATTACCTTTATAATCAAATATTCTGTTAATCATTTTACAGTTAATTTGGTAATTGGATAAAATAAGTATTTTGTTCAAGTTTCAGAATAAATGAAAGAACTTATGCCAACCAGGTCTTTGAATACATGAACAGTGGTTGTCATGTCATGAAAAAAACAATTTTATTTAATAAATTAGCAAATTCAGTCAAACAGAATATTTTGCAATGCACTCTTGTTCAGTATATTAACTGCCATATTGTATCTGTATATACTGTTAAGGTAAACATTTATGAAAATTCAGAAAATAAAAAGTGAACACACAGATGGCACATGAGCATGTACAAAATGCTCCTAAAGTTATCCATACAAGACTGTGGTTTACTGAAAAAGATCAATTTTTTTTTACATCTATTTAGTCTCTTTTTATAGAGAAAATTGGTTGTGGTCAGCTAAAGCCAGTAACACTTTTAGAAAGTAATACAGAAACTGTTATGTTCTGCCTAACTAACCCTCCTGTCTCCTCCTTCATATGGCCTGATGCTTGTTGCCCTTCGTTAATCTTTGTATATAAATTCTTGTTTTTCTCGTCATCCCCAGTCCAGTCGTTCATGTCACTCCTCTTGTTAGCTCGTGTCCTTCCTCGTGGTAGTCCTCTCATTTTGATCCCTCATGGGCCTGTTTATTTCTAGTCTCTGTTTAGGTTTACTTCAATAAAACCCACTTTTGGTTTGTCAAAACTCCTGTCTCGAGTCCTTAGTCTCAAAAGTTGTGGCAGAATGACGGGATTCTCAAAAACTCCTGCCAGCCTATACTTCTGCTCTGGCTTCCATGCCTCCCTGCACCTGCCAGACTGGATACCAACATCATGGGCACCATCCCACCTTCATGTGGAGGATTTCATCTCCCTCCTGAAGGCCCATCAAGAGTGGAGGAGTAATCCCATGGTCTGGAGGATATCCAAGGCTAATGTTCTCTTCCAGTATGCAGGGGAGGTGTTGGTAAGACATGCATCCCAGGGAGGCAGAGATGGTTTGGTGCTTGCTGGCGGAAATGCGGGAAATAGTCGAACACAAGACTGCTCAGCCTGCCACCTCTTCACTGCCTGATGCTAGTCAGCATGTCGCTTCTGCAGAGCCTGCTGTGGTCCCGCTGTACACTGCTTCTCCATAGGTCACTGTGGTCCTGCCACACACTGCTTCTCCAGAGCCCAACATTTCCCAGCGAAGTGAATTCACCCTCTTCGTCTGTCCCCTGCCACTCAATTCGGCTCACCCCACTGGCTTCCTGCAGCTCCCTACAGCCCAGCTCGCTGGCACCCAACAGCTTGCCAAAGTTCCGCTGTCCATCTCTGGCTGCAGGAGAAAGAAGCGGAGGCCTTCTGTGCCTGTTGCTGTCCTCTCATCTGACCCAGCATCTCCAGAGTCCAGCCCAGGAGGGGCCATCACTCCGGCCAGTTATCAAAAGTCCGCCCCAAAAGGGGCCACCCCTGTTTATCTTGAGCCTTCAGAGTCATACCCAGGAAATGTTGAAGTTCTTCCCAAACCTCCAGAACCTGGCCCGGCATGAGTCGTCTGCCGCACCTCCAGAACTCATCTTCACCTCTGATGCACCTTCAGAACCCTCATATTTGCCTCAGCTACACCCCTGGAGGCCATGCTCCAGGCCCCTGGCCCAGAGAGGGCTGCTCCTCTTGTGTTCCAGGTGTTCAGCCCAGAGAAGAAGGTTTCACCTGTGTCCCAGGCTCCTGGCCCAAGAAAGGCTACGTTGCACATGCCTGGCCCCATGGCAGCCATGCCATCTGAACCTGACCCAGGTGTCCTAGAGCCCTGCTCACCTCCAGCTGTCCTGGCTTCACTGTGCTCACTGCCAGGTGTCTCAGTTGCACCTTGCCCACCTCCAGGTGTCCCGACTGCATCTTGCCCGCCTCCACATGTCCCGGCCTCGCTCTGCTCGCTTCCAGGTGTCTCAGCCTTGCCTCATCTCATTCCCCCCAGCACCCACCTTGCCACCTCTGAAGTCCTGCCAGCACCTGCCATACTGCCTATTGATGTACCACTGGTGCCCAACTCATCTCCTGTTGCCACCCTGGCACTCACCTCATCCTGTCATTGCCTTGGTGGTCTCCTTGCAGTCTCCAGGCTCACCGCTAGAGGCCTTCTTTTCAATTAAATTCAGTTCAATTTTATTTGTATAGCGCATTTTCAGAACATTACATTGTCTCAAAGCGCTTTACAGCATCCCCGCCCAAAACCCAAGTGAGCAAGCCAGAGGCGACAGTGGCAAGGAAAAACTCCTTAGAAGGAAGAAACCTTAGGAGGAACCAGACTCAGAGGGGGAACCCATCCTCCTGGGGCTGACAGGGAAAGTCAATTGATCTTGCAGGTTGCTGCCAGGCCGATGCCTGACTCCCCAACTGCCGTCATTCCAACGCCTGACTCCCCAGCCACAGCCAGACCGGGTTGGAGTGATCCCGAGGAGGGCCTTTTGACAGACTTGCAGTGGAACCCTCCCTGACTGCTGTTTGCCTGATGTTGCCCACCAGGGTGATGCTCCTGTTGAGGCACACTCCTGCTCCTGCCCTGCAGTTTCCATAACACCTTCCGACCCCACTGGCCCCTTGACACTCTTTGGCCTCGCTGATCTTCCGAAGACCTTAGGTCCTTCAGTCCAGATGGGTTCCACCTCGCTAATGAGTGGGCCCAGGAGGCTCCGTGTCCCCAGTTTGCCGCCAAGCTCCACAGTCTGGAAGACATTCCCTCCGGTCCCGCCTGATCCCCTGTCCCGGATCTCTTTTGTGTCACCTTTTGGCCTCTGTCCATGTCCTTTGTTTCTACCTCCCATGTCTCTGTAACTGTCCGTTTTGTCCTGCCTCCATTTTGCCCTGGCCTGTGTCCCCTATTGCCCCTGGTCCCCATTGACATCTGGTGTTTGTCCCTTGGATCCCTTGTCCTGTCCCGTTTTTGTGTGGCTTTGTTTGCTAGTCTCTCCTGCGGTCCTATTGGTCTGGTCCATGCCTGTTCCACGTCCCTTGTTGTACCGTTTGTCCTGTCCCATCCTGTCTGGTTAGTCTATCCCTCTGATCATTTGTGATATCTGTCCTGTGCGCCCAGTTGGTCCTGCTGTGCCCTGTGCTGTCTGGTGTCCTGTCTGTCTCAAGCCTCATGTCTCTGCCCTGTCATTTGCCATCTTGGTCCCCTCCCCCGTTCGTTCTTCCTGTCTTGTCCCTCACATGGCCCTGATGAGCCAAGCCTGACACTTGTTGCCCCTCATTAGTCTTTGTATATAAGTCACTGTTTGTCTCGTCATCCCCAGTCCAGACATTAAGTATACTCCTGTCAGCCTGTGTCCTTTCTCGTTGTAGTCCTCTTGCCTTGATCCTTTGCGGTCCTGTTTATTTCCAGTCTCTGTTTGTATAGTTTTATTTCAATAAAATCTTTTGGTTTGTCAAAACACCTGCCCTTGAGTCCTTCATCTCAAAAATTGTAACAAAAAGTGCACATAAATTAATAATAATCGATCATTTATTGTCCCCGTGGGGAAATTCTTTTTACGCCTCCCTCAACTTGCTCTTTGTAGAGCAAGCTTTCCGCGAAGGGCAGCCACCTGTTGGGGTGCCCAGGGAGCTGAGGGTTAAGGGCCTTGCTCAAGGACCTGCAGATGTGCTGAGGCTGGGTTTGAACTGGTGATCTTGTGTTTACAGGCATAGCCCATTGGGCCACACGCTGCCCCAAAAAATATTATTCAGACCAAAATCTTTATCGTTTATTGTACGTTTCATTGTTCAATCACTGTTTTTTGAAAAATACACACTGTCCCTGTTTGTAGTTAACACAGTAATCTGTTGGCGCTAGCCACTAGCATAATGAGCTAGCATAACAGTTAGGTCCCCCAGTTTATGGATGGACTGTATTCAGCAATATTTTAAGATATTTGTATTTTTATCATACCATTGCTAGTGGATGGAATGAGAATTTAGCCATTTCAGCCTTTCAGCAAATGCTCTGAGCAAATTTTAAAGTCAATAAGTAATAAAGTTTACAGCAGCATTGTAACAACAAAAAATTAAGTTTTCTGTTATGAATATAACTACTGCTACCAGTTTCACCAATTTAGCAAATTTGTCACTAGATTTAGCAACTTTTTACCTTCTCTAGCAACTGAAATTCTTATCTAGCAACTAACAACAAATTTGGATACTTCTTACAAATTTAGCAACCTATATTCTCATTGTCGAGCAACAGCAAAAATCACCTTTCACCAATTTATGAATGATGTAAAATCTGCCTTTTTTTAGCTGTTTCATAATGAAACGCTTTGAAAAATCGTCACGCATTTGTGAAATATTTGGATGCAAATTTGACAGAACAAAACTATTCATACCAAACAATGCAAAACTGATTGAGAAAAGTTTGCATACTGAAAGAATTGTCAAGCTAGCAACAAGCCCAGCAACACTGACAATGAGTTTATACTGGATTCATTCAATTCTATAAAGGTTTAAACTTATGATGACTATTTATAAAAATAAAAAAAAAATGAAGGAAAAACAATATAAACCCAAGCAACCAGAAATGCTGCAAACAGCTTAATGTCGCTGATTATTATATAAGGCAGGCTGGTGCCGATTCTTTTGATTTTAATGTTTTCAAAATTGATTCTAACGTTAAAATATATTTTTTAACCTTTTAGATGAAATATTTATAGTATATGGAGAAGGATATGAATTACTATTGGGCAGGTACACCCATAATTGGAGAGAAAGGGGAAGTTGTCAGGACACGGAACAATCGATCCACCGCCATATCCCCCCCAGTTCAGCAATTATTATTTCTAGTCAGGGTTGGACCAGCCCTGAAAATCAGTATCTGCAATACCTTCATTAGATCAAATCAAAATCAGATGAAAAATCAGTGGTATAGCCCATCCTTACAGGATTCTGTTGTAAACCAAAAAAAGAGAAACTGATCACGTGTAAAAACTCCTTTTGTCCTACTGATAATTTTTTTTAACGCATGCAAAAGCTGCAGAAATCGAGTTTTATAAAAACATGACATGGAGGCAAATTTTTGGACATGGTATGAAAGCCTTAGTAGAAATATATTTGTTAATTTCAGAATGATGTGGTTATTTCATGCAAAAAAGTCAGACTCTGTGTTAAAAGGCCTTTAGTTCTGTAATGTTACTCATGTTTATTAAAGTAATGACCTATGAATGATCTATGTAGAATCAGCCGCTATAATTACACGGAAGTAGATGCTCTACAGATCAAACAGGTACCACGCAGCTTAGCCAAAATCATTGGAGGACAGGCAGACACAAGAGCTAAGCTATGATACCATGCTACATGGCAAAAACTCATGAAAACAACCTGAAAGAACACAGAGAACAGGATGCCATTCAGCAACATGTATGTCGTACAGCTATGATGTATTAGATGTGTTTATGTATTGCATGACATCATCACATTGTCTAGTGACTTTTAGCGATATTTCAGAGAGTCAATAGTGACTTCTGGTCAGATTTTTTGGGCAATGCTGGCTTCTCCGAGCCACCTTTCAAATTGAGGTTAATATTTTTATTTGTATGAAGTGAAAAGAAGAGATGGGTGGTAGAATATCGAAGAGTTCCAGACATTTCAACTTTGGAAGTCACATAATGTGAGTTCAATTTTACAATGTTGGCATTAGACAAATATTTTATTTTAATCTCAAGTTGAAATGCTCCGAAACTTGATCATTTCTGTCATTTTCTACCACTCATCTCTTCCTTTCACTCTTCCCCATTTTTGTTTTCCTTTTTCTTCTGCACAACAACACGCTTCTCTCTTGGTGCTCCAGTTCATATCATCTATGCACAACTGCAGTCTGTGCATAGTTCCATGTATCATAAAGTGAATAATCGAGGCAGAGAATTTGTAATCGTTATAGTCCTACATTGCACTTTGTTGTATTGCGTGTTGCACTAATGTTACCATGCCCAGGGGGGGTTGGGCAGGTTTTTTTCTCCCTACTTGGGAGTTTTTGGTTCCTCTCCTCTGTTGTTATCTTTCTTTCTTTAATTCTTTCTTTCTTTCTTTCAATTCTGTTATGAAAGGCGCTATATAAAAATGAACTGAATTGAATTAAATTGAATTAATGGCAAACCACAGCACTGTCTCCTCCCGTGTTGCAACACCCCCCCCCCCCCCAAAAAAAAAATATGTTATACTAGAAGAAACTCCCTAGCACAAGAATTTGTTGAACTTTTAGTGGCACAATATAAATCCAGAAAGGAGATAAACAAAAGTGTAAAATATTGTAAAGTATTCTTAATTGGAAGTGATACAAAAGTGAAAGCATGGCTTTCCTCAAAGAACAGGCAAATAGAAGAAAATGCTACTGACATGGCATCAAGGCTTGTGTTTCATAGGTTATTTGAAAATGAACAAAAGGCTGTGGGAGCTGATTGCTGTTGTCTAAGTTCATTAATGCAATTTCCTCTCACAGCACTACTGTGCAGATGAGTTCAAGCAAAAATAATAGTGATATCAGTCAAGGGGTCTCTGATTTTGAGATACTGTGGTATGGCAACCACAGCACTCCTGACCCATTCAGTCTAACACCCTTCCCCTGCTCAGTGCAGAAATTTATAATAGGCTTGTCAGTGCAGAGAAATTCCATTTTGGTGTATTGTAACTTTCTATTGTTTGTTTTAGCAGTATAAATAACAAGAATAATGCCAAGGCAGAGCCACGCCTCTTTGTTCTGGAGCAGAGTGTAGCCTCCTACGACCCCAACGGCTTTTCAAAATAAACAGAAGTTTATGGTTGGAAATATGCAATAATTTAATTTCACAGTTTTACTTTATGAATGAACTACATTTATAATCATCTATTCATTTGCCTCCTTTCTCGTTTTGTTTCTTCTTAACATACATTTTCTATGTTTTTTACGTAGTAAATAGTAGTTACAAATTTAGGGGTTTTACAAATTAGCTGTAACATCCTGGTTTTTCAGCTATGGAATGCAGAAAAAAAATGAAAAGGTGACTATGGTAGCATAACTTTCACTAAAGTATACTGTTAGAATGTAAGTGAACCAGTTCCAATACCGTCTATGATGGCTTTTAGTAGACAAGACTGTGGTTATTCCTTTATAAATAACTCCAAATTTCTATAAGTTTTACTGTGTCAAAGAGTTGGGCTTCATGAATAAGGTTGCAACACTGGTGCTTATTTTAGCAGAGGCATTCCTAAAATGTTCCGTTTCACCTTTTTACATTGAAGTCTAGTTCCTATCAGATCTGATCGTTTCATGTCCTAATTCTTCATAGTTTTCTGCCCTTGTGAAGAGCTTAGAAAACACTTTTTTCCATTTGTGGGCTGTTTGGTCTTAGAATATCTGCATTTGAGTCGCCTTTTGTCTTATAGCTAGTTTAAGGCCGTTGTCCTCAACACCATCACAGATGGCTGTTGTTAAGGTGTTTTTTATGTTTCACTGACATAATTTCTTTACCAATCAACTGAGTTATGTTTTTTTTTGAGTTTCATTTAAGGTCATTTGTTATGTCCCCTTTCAAAAAATATACTTCAAAAATACTTTTTTACAGTATTTCTTTGCAGCTAAATAAGTCTATTCTGGAGAATATGAACAGCCCCACAGATGTCGATGGTCACGAATCAGTGATTTTTTAAAGGCAACAGGTTAACAGGTATGAAAAGACACCGATGTTTTGACCAAGCATCTTGTTCCAATGCAGCATCCCACAATATCCCTGTTGAAATAAATGATAAATGTATGTCATTTTGAATTATCTTTAGTGAATATCAAGTCAGTTAGACAGATGAAATGTAGAACTGGTCAGTTTATAAGTAAGAAATCACACTGTGTTGCTATTTAAACAGTGTCCCATAAGTACAGAAGAAGCGGCATGATTTTAGACCCCATGGATGGAATTTGCTGTCTGTCTCAGTCAACCTCTGCAAACATGCAACCATGCTGTGCTCAGTAGGCGACCAAGCATTCAACTCCACATGCACTGCCTGGCTGTGACCTACTATAGCACACTGTGGACTGTCAGTATCTGAACACTTGTACTCATACTTTGAAGCAGCTGCAAAGTAAACCATAAATAGTTCTTCACTGTTTCTTATTCTTGAGTAATTCCCCATTTTGAGTAATGTGTTAGTTTATTTTTTATTTCATTCAAAATGCAAATCAGTTGCTTCATTTATCATATTTTGGAAGACTGGGAATAATTACATCTCACAGAATGTTGTGAGTGATACTGTGAGGAGTACCAACAACTGTGATGCGTAAGTGGCAGGGGTGCTTGGCGTGATGCGATCAGAGCATCTCATTTCCATCTCGTCCCGGAGAAGTGGAAGCAGAGGAGATGACATTGTCAGTCGTGCTGGAGGCTTTTTGCTATGCTAGAATTAACTGGCTCTCACATGTGATTGATGTATCCGAATCTTCTGTCAAGAGGAAGCATGGAGAGCTGGACACGAGTCAGCCGGACATGAAGGTCTGAGGCACGGGCAGCTTTCAAAACTCAATATCACAGAAAAATGTCTGAAAAACATGGACTTTTGTTTAGTGGACTGATGCCTCGATGAATTATTCATTTGTTTATTTAGAAAAGACAAGCTGATGCATGTGTGTAAATATCAGCAAAGGACACTCTCCTTTGGTGTATAGTTTTGATTTGGAAATCTGGCTGTTCATTTGATCAATGTCTTTTTGCAGTGAAAAATCATTGAAAGACCCATCACTTTCAGATACTAGTGATTTTGTGATTGAATCTGAGCGATGGTGAAAAGCTCATTCTTTCAGCTGAAAGAAGAGCAGGCTTTATGATGATTACAAATATGTCCACACCAATATCATATTAATGACCCACATGGCACATGTTGTCATATTCATGAGTACAGACATGGCATTTAAATAATAATTTTAATACACTTCTGAAATGGTGCTAGAACAAAATCATATATTTATTTCATTGCATCCCTGCTTAAAAGGAAGATGAAGCACACATTTATTTATTTCCTTTTCAACCAGTGAAACGCTGTAGTTTTTTTTCTTTTCTTTTAGCATGTATTAGAGGAAAACAAGAGCCAGTAGCAGGTGGTGTTTGGAAACGCTGATAAACCTGGACTTTCAACAGAAAAGATTTGAAGGCTTCTGTGGCTTTGTGAGACTGCATTTCCAAGTTCAAACCTGGAAACACTTACTTGGATGTTACTCGTGGGATGTTCCATGTGGATCTGTGATGCTGGATAGTCTGGGAAAAAGCACAACAGCCTGTAATCCAACAAGCAAAACCCCTGAGATGTGCACAAGCTGGCTTCTTATTCCATGCCAATGGGCATATTTAACAAAAATCATCTATTGCTAACAAGGGAATGACAGATACTTGGGCAGCATCTATAAGGCATTCTAGGTATTTGTTTGTACGTTGTTGATAAATCACGAACTGCATGAAGCTTGTTTTAAGTAACTGTGAATCAGTTTTAATTTTGACGGATGTGTTTCCTAGTGTTTCACTAAATGGCATAGAGTTGGGAGGCGCTAAAGACAAGGTGGACTGTGAAGAGGCCTGTCAGGGTCCAAGACCATGGCCTTCTGGGTCCAACGATGCCACACAGTTACTATTTTTACAGCTACTTTGACGATGAATCGTCTGTGTGGAACACCTGTGAAAAAACATCTGGTGTTCTCTGTATTTTAAAAAATAGGACATTCAGGCTGAATGGCTGTAGGGGTGTAGCAGTCAGAAAAGGCTGACTGTTTGCTGGTTTCTTCATATGCATTGGTGGTTGTGTGCATTTTAAATGAGAGAAAATTGACTGTGACTTACCACAGATTTGCTTTGATGTTTATGTCATGTTTCATTATATATTCAACCCTGAGCGTTGTGGTATAGAAGCGTGAAAGTATGTGATGTGAAAATGCAAATAAATGCGGTGGACAAAGCCAAAGAGATAAATCGAACCTGACTCTGACCATATGATGCGTCTTCTACCCATCAAATCATGTGTTCCCTTGTTATATACTGTATGTGGGGGCTTGACCCACTGGGATTCAACATGTGCACTTACATATCACAAGCTGAGATAATCTTTTAAAAGATTATTAATTAATTATTTCATCTCAGAAGAACCACCACTGTTTGATCACAGTTTCAAATGTAGGGTAATCAATGTAGAAAGTGGTGGAGGAAACATTATGTAATGTGAAATGGAACTCTATAATGTATATGAAAGATCAACATAAGTAGATAATTATCAGCATTAAGAGCTCATTCTTTTTTAATTCTGAATTGCTTCTACAGATTATCCAGCTTTGAAAAGGGATAGTTAAGAATTGTAGCTTTGGATAAAATAAGTAGCTAAACCGTGTAAACAAATATAAAAATGACTAGAAATTATTATTATTTCTTGTATGGCGCAGATATGATCTTCTTAAAAGAGCATCTTGTTTTACCTCTTACTCTAACCCTTACAAGCTAGCCATACTCACATTTATTGAATACAACCATCTACTCATCCATCTTCCAGCTCCTTATCCTGGTCAGGGGTGTGTAGAGGGCGGGGGGAGATGACAGGGTACAGACTATGAGCAATTTAGAGACAGCAGTTAACCAAAACACATAGCTGTGGACTGTGGGGGGAATCCAGAGGAAATCCGTGTGACACAAAGAGGACGTGTCAACTGGACACACCCTGGAGGTGACAGTGCTGCCCACTCCACTTATATCACATTCAGTTATATCACAAAGCAGCATAACAGCTACAGTCTTTACATTGTGAAGGTACCGACATCTTACTTTAGAAACTGGCTACAGTCCAGTCATATCTATTCTTAAGATTTTATTCCCTACCTTCATGTAAGCAGTGGGGAAAGAAGATCACCAAATGCAGCAAGAACAACAATATGGTATGCCTTCTTGGAGCATACGTTATGGCGTGCAGAAAATATCCTATCTGTGTTTCATGAATTTCTCACATCGAGTGCTTGGATTCATCCCGCCTATGTATAGACATTGTAAAAGTGTGATTTATTACAAAATGAATGATTTACTATGAGGATATAGCACAAATGGCTACATGTTGATGTACCAAGCTGAACCTCTCTTTCTGTGAAATTCCTCTGCTGGGCTGTACAGCAGAAACCCAAAGCTGCCCTAGTGGAAACCATTTGGTCTACGATAAATCAGTTGGCTAACACCAACATTCTTTCTTCATTTTAAATAAAATCCTCTTTGCTCCCCCTCATGCATCTCTCCCATTTGTAGCAGGATGAGCCTGTAAGAGATGCATAGTTTTTGTGTTTGCTTAAATTATGGGGGATATTGTCTGCTATAATCTAACTTAACTCTGCCAGTGGCTTAGCCACACACCCTTCCTGCGACTGTCCCGCGGTACCGCCTCTGAACCCATGGGCACGTAAATACAAATAAACACACGTACCACTTTCTCAGTCAAGGAGATTATGAAGCCTTCTTGATTTAGCTGTGACTGCAACCAGGATTAGGGAGGATGCAATTATGGGACGAGTATTAAATGAACCTCCACTACAGGCTTACCAGATCTTGAGCCAGAGTTTTTAATGCCATGGCTATTATTGTCTGTGACTGTCAGTCACTGGCCTACTTCTAGAGCTCAGTACTAGTTTAAGTACTAGCCCTAGTAAACTTCTGAAATTAACTGATTGGTAATAATTCTACTCAAGTGGCAGGGCAGATAGAAATGACTTTATTTGAAGCGGTGGATGTCTTTCTGTTGGACTACAGCTAATCCTGTCTCTGAGCAGAATTTACCACCACTGGTTCTCATAATGCAGTCTGTAGTCAGAGGATGGGTGCTGTGTATGCTCTAGTCCTTTCAATCAGTCATTGTGACAGATAGATATAGCAATCATTATAGTTTCTCTGTCCTTCTCTCTACCTTTCTCCACATCCATCACGCTTTTGATGCAATCAAGGCATACCATTTCCATTTGAATTGCTTAGCTGCACAATTCATGAAAAGTACAACAACATTTTGTTGTGACTGATTTCCCCAATCTTTCAGTTTTGGGTAAAAATTGCACATTGTGCACTGAAATTGACATAATACACTCAATCGTTGCCACTTTATATTAAAAATAACAGAATGAGACCATGGCAGAACTTGCATGGAACCACGTACTGTGGATGTTACTACGTGTATAAATCTACTAATTGAGAACAAAATGAGAATTACTCGTCAGGCCATTACAAACCTTCCTTCAGTACAAGTGTATTCTCTAGGCTAAACAAACACCAAAATACCCTAATTTTAGTAAGGGTGTTATATTTTTGTTTTTTATTCACACACTTTCCTAATATATGCCATTGACCATCCTGTCACAGAAGTACCAGTGCCTGTGATGATAAAAACCATTTCATAAAGTTGGGAGATATGTGGCTTTCAGAATATATGCAGACATTATTATATGCATAATCAAATGGAAGATTAAACAGTTAGAGTAAGAAAAGTTTAACTTGCTGTTTTCTCATTCATTTTTCAAAATGCATTACCATTGCATCAGTAGTTATAAAATACAGTCCAGCAAGGGGAGTATTTTTCATCTTAACTCATTGAGTCGACATTTATAGCTTCTCAGGCTCCCGCGTGAAGCTCTGAGTCTAATTAAACTGTTTACATGCCTTTGCTAATGAAGTTAGTTTATTCCTCTGTTTTGTTCAAGTAGGCCCAGGAGAATCAAACTCATTATCTATTATTTATTTACTTAGAAGACAGCCTTATTCAAGGCAATTTGCACAACTTTGAAATTCACCTCAGCACATCACATAGCTGCAGGTCCCCCATTTCCTTAAGCACAGCTTGACACCCCAGCATCACTATTACAGCATGCAGGTCCCTCCCCCCCATTATAGAATAAATAATATGTAGTAGATTTTCAGGAGAAAATTTACAGATGAATTTATGCACCAGTACACTTTGTCATTTTTGGATTGACGGGATTGTGTGCATCAGCAAGAGCAGAAATCATTCTTCTCTATTAATTCGAAGCAGCATGCTCACACAGTACCTTATTTTATACAAGCTAATTGAACAATTGAGGTATAATATTAATACAGATGCTGTAGCAGAGGTTTGTCAGAACTCTATTATTTTCTTTAAATGAACATGTGAATTATGTCATCCCTTTACAACACTGAGTAAAAGGACAGGAGCTGAAAATATTTCATCCCAGTCCTTCAGTGTGAGTTGTTATAAATACATCTGATCACCTTACTCAATGGCATTAGGATACATTTGTGATCTTCAAACCACATTTGGATAACACGAGTCCTTTTATTCCTTTGTATTCTCACTGTGGAGGACATTGTTGCCGATGGGAAAGAAATGTGCATCGCAGAATGCAAAATGGAATGCAGATGACGTTTTAGGATGATAACATATCACTCTGGATGAACTCTGCTACCTTCTAATGGAATGAGTGGACCCTGGCCAGTGTGAGAAAATGTACTGTAGACCATTATGAATTCGTAAGCCATGGCAGCCTTTTACAGACCCAGATACTCAAAGTTGCTTGAGCTGTTACTATTGATTTTTTATTAAAAACATGAGGAAAACATATACAATGTGCCATACCTGTAGAATTAATCCCTCATTGCTATTGCTCCTCCTAGCTCTAGATTCACTAGCAGGGAGTTTCCTGTTTTCTGAGAAGGCTGTGTCCAACTTTCCAGCTATGTCCAGATATGTTGATTCTTACGGTCCACTCTGAACATTACCCACAATTTGATTTCATTTATTCGTTTCCTCTTTTCTGTCACCTTGGAGTCCTTACATTGTAGTTCTTGTAGTATGCACTTCTACTCAGCCTTGCTTTTGGTGACTTAGCAATATCCTCAATATTTATAACTGAAGTGTCTGCCAAATGCTTACTGGCAAGTGCATGATGGTCAAACCCATTGACGTTTCCCCTTGAAGCTACACAAGCCAAAAACAGCAGACTTGATATTTCTCCTATCACATATTGTACGTATTATGACATAATATCCCTACTGAGAAGGTACTTTGATATATTGATGCAACACTGTGAATCTGTTCTAATGCGATTAATATACTGTATTAGTACCCATGTCCAATGTAATGCAGAATCGCCTTTGTACAGTATATGTGCAATTTTCAGCTGGAGAGAAAAGCACTATGCAAACTACAACACAATATGGTCTTAGTCAATAATAATACTTGCACACAAAAACAGCTATCCAAGTGAACGATAGTGATGTCCGATACATCAATGAATCGTTATTTTGAATCGGTTCTTTTCAGTGAATTGGTCAAAGCGGTTTTCAACATCCATGCATTGCACAAATAAAAGTTTTAGATCTGAAATTTGTTTGGAAAATGATAATATACAAACACAGCAACATTTTTAAATTCACTTACATTTGCTTTTTGTAGACTGTCTGTAGCCATGTTGCCTTCCGTGCCCCTCTGCACACCGTAGTGCATTGTATTTGTGCTGTGTGAATGCCCGGCTTCATGGTGCCCCTCCGCACACCGTAATCCATTGTATTTGTGCTGTGTGAATGCCTGGGTGCATCATGGCTGTAGCTCACTGCTCCCGTCTCTTGGAAATCGACATACAATATTTGGCATTTCAAGTCCAGACAGTACAAATCCAGACCAAAATTCTGTTTCTACCAGCTAGTTGAGCATAAAGAGTCACAGTCACAGAGAACTCACCTGGTTGGTAGAAACAAAATCTTGGTCCGGATTTGTAGTTTCATAGCAATTTATTTTCTTTTATTGAGTATCCATTTTCATTTCAGTTTTAGTTTACGATAATAACACTGGTCCCAACAAGCCCAACATGCATGAGCACACACTGGCACCGTCAATCAACGTAGAATAAGCCCAGATTCTATCCTAACGTTTTCTCAAACATTTATTCAATGGGAATTCTAAGGTAACAGGCAGACAACTTTATGGCTTTAAAAACGAGTATATTTAGCAGCTACAAGGACAGAAGATATTAAAAAGTTCTCCGTACTAGTGGTAAATTAATAAACATGAATAGACAGCATGGTGACTTCATCTACTCTGGCGGTCCATCATCCTGAATAGCACCTGTGTGTTTCCTCTTCAGGTGCTTGTGCATAGAGCTAGTGCCACCATGGTGTGCCATCAAAACTGTGTAAAACCAGTGTAAAACCACCTTTTTGTTTAGTGATAATTTGAACTACTTTCAAAATTAAGTAGTGATAATAAATGAAAACAATTGTTATAATGAATTAAAGCGTTTTAGAAATCATAAAGGTAATTTCATTAAAATATTTTTTTAAATGATGTGTCAATTTAAAATATTGATATTGACACATTTTCAGCATCGATGTCATGAACTATGTCAATTAATTGCGGCAGCCATAAAATACATTATTAACCACTAGAATCACTGTTTTTATTATTTAATTAATTTTGTTTGGTGCAAGTTACTAAGTTTTGGAGTCGCATTCCCTTAACCCTGTTTTTCCCATTGGATATGTGTATTTTAATTTGTGGTTTTAGTGAACCACTAAACCCTTTTCAGGAACACATTAGTTGCACTGTAGCAGGAATGACTGTACCTGTTTTGCTTGCCATATCATTCCTGTTATTATATTGTATGGATTAACAAAAAAGGTACTGGTATAATCGAAGGGAAAGAAAGGCACTGACATGTGCCAGATCATATTTACATCCTTTTAATGTATTGAGAATTTTTTTTTTACATAAAGGAGATTAAATTAGAGAACATTTTATGAACTAATTGGCCTTAGTTTCTCTTGAATGGGTCTTTTCAGCATTCTTCCCTGAATCATTCTCATACTAATAAAGATAATTTCGTATTGGGGATGGAGCGGCACACTTTCAGAAATGAGAAGTGGTAGATCTCATTCTCTCCACACTGCTAGTGGTTGCGGCTGCATAGGCTGCTATTTCTGGAAGATCCAAGCCTTTTTTTGCCTAATGCTGATTTATGGACCCTGCTCCGTGATGTCATGCTGTGTTTATTGAGTTTGTTGTGTCTTTTTAATACACAGCTTGCATGCAACGTTGACTGTAAAACAGGACACTGGGGAACGTCAGAGTGGCTGTCTCCTCGGCCCTCAGGTAGAAGTTTGTGGTACACAAATTAAAAATTAAGGTATGGGCCATCAATATAAAATTTTGAAAAATTGATTTAAAAAATATAAGGAAAAATATTTCTTTGCTTACCTCAAAATATTAATGTATGAGTAATGGAATTAAATTTAGCTAGTAGTCTTATAAATGCTATAAATTTGTTCCATACAAGGTGTAGCAGTGACCTGTTTGTCTAATAATAAACCAGTCTCAGTAAAAAGGTGTGGGGCAGGTTTACATAACACACTGATCCTGGCAAAAATTTTGGAGCACATTTATCATTTTAAAGAAACAGATTTTAGCGGAAAAATATGCATGAAATTAAGATCTAATTCAACTGACTAATTTTAGGGTTTTCTCTAGAAGTTTAGAATGAGAATAAGACCTGCTAAATATTAGTAGAAGGAGTTCTGGGTGAAAAGAAAGGTGAATGAGGTAAAGATCATGCAGTTCATTAGATGACCTCCAGATGAATTTGGAAGTAACCCACCCAAATTAGGGCTTTGCAGTCTGAATCAAAAGGAAACGGAATTAAACTCTTTCAGTTGTGAATTTGGATAAAGATCAGAGGTGAATATGCATTTGTGTAACTGGCATCTGAGCGATCAGGTTTAGATTTCCTTGCCTTCTGCTTATGAAAGGAATTTGAAAAATGAGATATACAGTGTCTGCAAAGGGCATCACTCCTAATGGGAAGAGCAACTCTGTCTCAAAGAAAGCAGAACGGAAGAAGGATAGTGAGGAGATATTAATGGCGGAAGAGCGAGAAGATGCAGATGTTTCCTCTGACAGCTGTAACTGCCAAGGCATGTTATAAACAGCTCCATCTTCTGATGAAAAATAATTACCATACTCATATAATCTGTTGTCTTTATGTCCAAGCTGCTGAAGAACACGTTCTTTTAGCTCATCTGTCGCACCAGCATGCACATGCAGATGACAAGCTGAGCAAGTATGTAAGGGTTCTTTCCTTTTGGATTTTTTTAAGGGTTTGAATGTGTTAACTTGACCGGTTTTACAGATTGCATTGGACGGTTAGCATTCACAGGGTTTTTAGCTGCCATGCATTCTCTATTAGCAGTGCTGACCAGACATGATGGGAATTTGGATACTGTAAATAGAATTTTATTAATGAACTAACATGTTACATTTTCAAAATGTGAAATCCAGCATTCATATTTAGTTGCAGTCACTTACATATTTACAATGATATTTTAGTGTATTAATTAAAAATATGCGCCTTAACATAATTAAGTATCTTGATTTACACATTCATTAGGGCACCTGCAACCACAGCAAGATTCGCTGGAAGCACTATGCAGCTGCTGCTGGCAGATGGCCAGGTTCATAACCAATTTTAGCTTTGCATTTCTGCATTGTGATTTTACAGTAACACTCAACGGTTACGACTACAGGACTAGATTTCAGCAATAGTTCATTAGTCATTCTGACAACAGATCTACCATGCTGTACTTTTTGGAAGCTGTTGTCACACAGTAGCTTCTTCATAAGGGTTATGAATGACAACAAAATGTCCAAATATGGATTTTACCCAACACATAAGCAGTCATGTGTTACTAAGATCAGATAAAATCCCATTGAATCTGGCCTGAACTGCATCTGCAAATATGCCATTGTATTTTTGGCTGCTTATCAGAATTACATCTTATATTGACTATGAACTTACAGTATGCAAGTACTGAAAACTTTATTATTATTTTATTATTATAAAATTAGGAGAGTAGTGATTTGAATTTGTCTCGTTTTCATGTCTGCCTTAGGAGGCAAGCATGTCAATTAGCAGTTTTGAGTTTAAAAGAGATGGCATGTTGTGATCTTTCTCTGGCTGACACCTTCATTCGCTGCTTCTGTACTCAGTGTGAACAAAGACCAAGTTCTTAAAAAAAAATAAACTGTCAGAGTCTTTTCATACCTAAACTCACTTATAAGAAGTGCTTGTAGCTTTTTTGAACATCACTGTTGTGCTCGTCTATTATTTTTGCACTTGCAGCCTTTTTGTTAGCTTTAACGAGTCATTCTCCTCTGACCTCTCTCATTAACAAAGGTGTTTTGGTCCACAGAACTGCTGCTGACTTCATGTTTATATTTTATTTATTGCACCATTCTCTATAAACTCTAAATCCCAGGAGGGTGGCTGTGTTTCAGTTGCTGGAACCACCACATTTGGCACCAACAGTCAAACCACATTCAGAACTGTATATATCATGCATCTCAGCCATTGTAATGCTTTGCCAAACAGTACCTCTGGACCATGTCTGTATGCTGTATGTTTTCATCTTCAGTCACATAATTTGCTGTTTGGAGGAGCAGACTGTTTGCATTACATGCAAGTGTTTGTAATTAACTTACCGATTAATGTATGTATGCTTCATCACATTCATTATTCTTGTTGTTGTTACTGCTGCTATTTAGTCCACCTTTTCAAAAATCAGGGTGAAGGAAATAAAATGGACATGGCAGACCTACTTTAAATGCTGCTTCTTAAGCCTGGTTTTAGATAGAAGGAGCAGAGGGGCCAGCTCTAATGCACAGAGGAAGGGGTTTCCAGTGTGTGGGAAGAAAGTGCAGCCAGAAAATCTGTGTAAGGGCCTTGTCCAGGATATAAAGAGCAAGGAATCAGCCTCTGAAAGTGTACAATATGGGAGCAGAAGAATAGCATGAGCAAATCACAAAAGCCATGTGGAGAATTTTCACTTAATGTCTTACAAAAGAAACTATCTCAGTTGTAACCCAGAAAATAGGAAGCTAGTGTAGATGTTGAACATGCTACCAAGTTCTGCTCTGGTGGATATGCTTTAGCATTTCAGTGATTATAATTAGTAAACAAGAGAATCAACACATCCAGAGTCATTCAAGGTCACTGGACTGGGTTCTGCATCTGCATTGTTTCTGGCAACGCTGTTCCTTTATTTATTGTTTTTTGTGACTTCTAACACTATGAGCTACATAAATCAGATTTTCCACATATCTTTCCTGGTTTTAGAAGTGAAAATCTTATCTGACAGCTTGAGTCACTGCTTCTCCATTCCCAGATTGTTGCACTGTGTGCATTTAGTTAATTGCACAGCGTGAGTTTGTCATGCGCTGTACATGAAATCTCTGTAAAGTAGTCATTGTGTTATAATTTCTACTTGCCATATTTAGGCGTTGCACATGTTGTTCACCAGTGGGATCTATGACACGCTACAGGCCAATGCAGTGCTACTGTAAGACTTATTTCTGTATGGACCCCCCTCCCCATTAAAGTACAGCCTCCCTTGCAGCACAGTGTGTAAAATAAGTTCTTACAAATGCTAAATTGTTGCAGTTCTCTATATAACAACTGTCAAGTTTAATAATTGTTTTCATTTACCTAACATGTACGCTACATGGACAAAAGCAATGAGACACACCTCTTGATCAATGAATTCAGGTGTTTCATTCAGACCCTTTGCCTTACATGTATAAAATCAAGCACCTAGCCATGCAGTCCGATTTACAAGCATTTAGGAACAACAGAAACTCAGCCACAAAGTGGCAGAGCATGTAAAGTAACAGAGCGGGGTCACCGAGTGCTGAGGTGCATGGTGTGTAAAAGTCACCAATGCTCTGTCGACTCAATAACTGCAGAGTTACAGACTTCCTCTGGCATTAACTCCAGCATAAAAACTGTGCACCGGGAGCTTCATGGAATGGGCTTCTATGGGTGAGCAGCTGCATGCAAGCCTCACATCACCAAGCGCAAAGCTAAGTGTCAGATGGAGTGGTGTAAAGCACGCCGGCACTGCACTCTGGAGCAGTGGAAAAGTGGAGTGACAAATCACGATTCTTTGTCTGCACTGCACTGTAAATTTTGCCGGAGGAATAATAGTATGGGGTTGGTTTTCAGGGGTTGGGCTAGGCCCCTTAGTTCTAGAGAAGGGAACCCTTAATACTTCAGCCTACCAAGACATTTCTGGCAATTCTGTGCTTCCAGCTTTGTGGGAACAGTTTGGGGAAGGCCCTTTTCTGTTCCAGCATGACTGTGCCCCAGCGCACAAAGCAAGGTCCATAAATACATAGTTGGGTGAGATTGCTGTGGAAAAACCTGACTGGTCCACACAGAGCCCACTAGAATGGAGATTACAAGGCAGGCCCTCATGGCAAACATATGTGCTTGGTGTCCCCAATGCACTTCTGGATGAATAGGCAAAAATTCCCGCAGACACACTATAAAATCTGGTGGAAAGCCATCCCAGAAGAGTGGCCAGGTGCCCCGATACTTTTGTCCATACAGTGTATTTCCTGTGCTTTCATTATACCTTTATATAGCTTTTGCAACAAAGATTTGCAGCGCTTTGTAATAAAGTAGGGAAAAAAGTAACAGAGTAAAATGGGGTAAGGCACAGTGGTGAAAGCACTGTAAACTCAGATCAAATATGCTGGTTGTGTTCTGGATATGGCAGGTAGCTGGGCTTGTGCTGTGCTGCTAAAGGTACAGACTGATCTCTATTTACACCTAAACAGAAACACAACACACTTCAGTTGATCGTTTTTCTGTTACATGGTGTTTTTATGATATGTTACAACATAAGAGAACCACAAATTGTGCTTGAAAGAAAGGATGTTGTCTTTATTCATGAAAATTTATATCAGGAGTGCAAACATTCAGTCCACTCTACATGAGGTATACACCATTTGAAACTATGTTAATGCAAAATGCATCAACATCTGTCATCATCATAAATAACTGTATTTTCAGCCTTGGGAAAGCAGAAATAGGTTTTTGAACGTATCAAAAATTTCAAACCAAAAACTAAACTTTTTGGAGGTCAAACAAGTAAATGGCACTCAATGTTAAATATGGTGCATAGATGTGTTACTGATTTTTTAAATCTTATGGGACAAACTTATAATTGAGAAATATGCTCTCTCACATATTTCTTCTTATTATTATTATTAATACTACTAGACTTTTTTTTTTCTTCATCCCAAGACTTTGGCACCAATCTCTTCCTACAGTTTTCACCTAGAAATTCAAATGCTCCACCCATTACTGAGAAATGTGCTTGTATTTTTCATTTTGATATTCTACCTGCATCCCTCTTTTTCATCCCTCTTTCCATGAAATGTTGCCCATAGACTTGTATCGGGAAAATTTTCAAACTGATCCCATTCAGCCAATCTTCAACATAAAGTCTCCAAACTTACTGGACATCCAGTGTGCAGCTCAAAAGTCTCCAGCCACCTTTCTTCTCTTTAACCCTCCTCCACCCCTTCTTTTTTGTCCCTCTATTTTCCTGTGTCCAGCAATCAGACATTTTCTTCTGGAAATACCCTTTCTAGATTTACTGGATACTGCCTATAAAAGCTTGTTTAACCTATAAAAGGCTTGTTTTAATGATTTTAGATTTGTCCATCCATACTCACATCATCTATCTGCTTCTCATGGTCAGTGTATTGGGAATGGTGGGGGGAGCTGGAGCACACATGTGCCTGCTTTTCGGCCTTGCATTGCAGGAGTGTGGAGGTCCCTGACATCCTTAGATAACAGTATAACTAAACTGACTCATACTTAGTTATATAAAGGTTCCTCCAAATGGAAAGGAAGTTGGAATGGAGCACTGAAAGTGGCAGAACGTCACCACAAACCATCTGGTTCTGTGTGCATTGCAGGCCTGCACATTATCAGGGCAAAGTGATGAATCTCTGTCATGAATCTCAGCCTGGGCTTTACGGACTGTGCGAGGGGCCATTGAGGGCTATATGAGCTATCTTAAGAAAAGGAAAAATGTTGGGTTTGTACAGGATTTGATATGTGACAAAATGATAGGACGTAAACAGCACCTCATACTGAGAAAAAATGCTGCACAGCCCTGCAGTAATTCTGTCCATTAAGCTGCAGTTTTGGCTTCATGACACATGTTTTAGCAAAAGGACCTTTCAGTTCTCTTCACAAACTAATATGAGCTGCTGTTTCCAAGCACAGAGCTGAAAAAAATGAATGAAATTTGGGAGCCTTTCATTTTTAAGGCAACACCATTGTGTTTTAAACTGGCTAAATCTCAATATGTGTACTTGACCATACTTGTGTTCTGATGTACCTGTTTTTTGGCTTGAGAGAATGCTGAATTGGAATGGTTAACACCCACGTATAGCATTTGTACAGAGCTTAAATAAATATGAATATTTTAAATGTAAACTTTATTTGTGAAAAAGCACACGTAATCATACCAAGAATAATTAATCATTTAGACTGGACATTTAAATAATGTGTCATTTATTAAATACTACGATAAAAATTATGGCTGGGGTAATCAGCTGGGCATACAGCATAGTGGAACAGCAAGTATACAAATACACATTTGTCTCAATCCATTAATTCTCTGTCCACGTGATCTTGCGAGATTGCTCTTGGAAGGCAAGTTTGCAAGACCACATGTACAGTCTTTGCGTTCTTGCTATTGAGATTCACCCACTGTTTTGCAATCATTTATATGTAGCCAGAAAATCAAATATAAATATGTATATAAATGTATAAATACAGTATATTCAGAAAGTATTCAGACACATTTTCAAATTTTATTAAAATTCAATTTTCTCCCTCATCAATCTGGGAAACAAAATTTTAAAAGACTTTGCAAAATTATTAAAAATAAAAACTGAAATATCACATTGACATAAGTATTCAGACCCATTACTCAGTATTTAGTTGAGCCACCTTCTGCAGTGATTGCAGTCTTGTGTATGACGATGTAACCTTTGTAGACCTGGATTTGGGGACTTTCTACCATTATTCTCTGCAGATATTTTCATTCTGGATGGGGACTCTCAGCATACAGCTAGATTCAGGTCTCTTTGGTGATGTTTGGGTTCACATATGGGCTCCAGCTGGGCCACAAGGACATTCACAGAGTAATCATTAAGCTACTCCTGCATTGTCTTCACTTTGTGCTTAGGGTCATTGTGCTTTTGGGAAGTAAACCTTCAGCAAAGTCTGAGCTCCAGAGTGCTTTTGAGTAGGTTTTCATTAAAGGTATCTTAGCATAGCTTTCCCTCGACCCTGACTTGTCTGCTGTCCCTGCCTCTGACACCCCCGCAGTATGATGCTGCCACCACCATGCTTCATCATTGGGATGGAATTATGTAGGTGATGGGTGGAGTCTGATTTCCTTCAGACATGACGCTTAGAATTGAACCTAAACAGTTCAGTCCTGAACCCCTTTCAGACATGCGCTACCACCTTGAAATTTTCTAGACATCACTTAGAGGGTAAATCAATCGTACTGGACATTAAAAGTCCAGGCCACTTTCATGTTACCCCCATATGCATATGCAGCAGGGGGAATTCTGGAGAAGGGGGTTGTTGGTAATGTTTCGATCATGTGAGAGGCACGAAAACGGCAGAATGCAAACATCTGACGGCAAGCGAGAAAGTTCATTTACACAAAGGAGGCCCCAACGAACATGATTCATTGAAGAGACAATGAGATTTGGAAACCTCTGTCAGTAGTGCTGTGAAACATGCTGATTTCCGCAGGATACTTTGTGCATCATGTCCTGTCTCCTGTATGCTCTACCCAAGTGGCACCCCTCATCTAAACCAACCGGGGTATTTCTAGTAGGTGCGAACGTGTCTCACTTGGACAATCTGTGAAATTGGCTTTGGTTTCAGCAGTCCAAAGAATCTTATTTCTCACAGTTTGAGGGTCCTTTAGGTTGGTTTTTGCAAACTCCAAGTGGGTCCTTTACTGAGGCTTTTACTGAGCCCAGATTGATGTGGTGTGGTGTTGGTTGTCCTTCTCTCATCTTCACACAAGATCTGTGAAGCTCACCTCTCTTACTCTTCTGCCCTGACTGCTGAGTTTCACATGGTGGTCAGCTCTAGAAATGGTCTTGGTTGTTTCAAGCTTCTTCTATCCATCCAACCTCCCATCCATCCTTCCATTTTCTGTAACTGCTTATCCTTATCACGACCGGGAGGGGCAGAGCCTATCCTGGAGGCTATGGGTGCAAGATCAGTGCCTCAAGACAGTCTTGCCTCTGAGCTCTGCAGGCAATTCCTTTGACCTCATGGCTTGGTTATGACTCTGATATACATTGTCACCCATGGGGCCATTATATAGACAGTTGTGTGCCTTTCCAAATCATATCCAATTAACTGAATGAACTATAAGTGGACTACAAAAAAGGTGTAGAATCATCTCAAGAATGATCAATACATTAGCTAAATTTCAAGCATCAGCAAAGGGTCTGAATACTTATGTCAATGTGACATTTCAAATTTTTTTTATAATAAATTTGCAAAAAAAATCTAAAATTTTGTTTTTGCTTTGTCATTGTGTTATTGAGTGTGATTGATGAGGGAAAATGAATTTAAATGTTCTTATCATAAGGCTGCAACATAACAAAAAAGAAGAAGTGAAGGAGATTGAATACTTTCTAAATGCACTGTTTAGCTATATAAATATAAATATATCTTGACAAAAGGAAACAACAGCAGTGGCAGTAGTTAAGTGGGGTGGTAATAAATAACATCCATCCTCTCTGCCTTTATGCATATGGTACCTGATGCGAATTCCTCAGATTCAGCTTCTTCACAGTCTTAAATGTTATGTTTCAGTTTAACCAGTGAGCACTTGCCTGTACTTCACAGAAAATTCAGGAACTTTCATGCGGTCTTACGCTTTTGGCTTAATAATTAATCTCTCAATGACATGGGACATGACAGAATACACAAAAATATATGTTTTATAATTTTTATAAATATGTTTCACACTTTGCAGTGTTTGTGTTGTCTGTGTTTTGAGAACAACACATAATTTGAGTCTACACTTCAAGTGTTCATACTGTCCAGTTCAACGTAAACTTAAGACACTGGAGACATTGCCTGAATATCTCTTCTCACTAGGATGCATCTGACATGCCCAACAATGGGAGCTATCTTGGAGTGATTTATAGTCATTTGATAAAGCTTATGAGAAACTTTGTGAAATATAAATGGGGAGGAGATTCTATGTTGGCTCACATGTGCAAGATACAAGAAATATATCATGCCACTGATATGAAGCACTAGTGCATAAGCAAGAGTGAGTGAATGTGTTTGTGTGTGTGTTTCTAAGCTGTGCCTAGAATTTGTGACACATTATTATTATTATTATTATTATTATTACTGATATTATTATTATTTTAAAGTATTACTCTGTTGGTCTATTAGCTATGGTGCATCAGTATTAGTTATGTGTGATTAGGTGAAATCTCCATTTATGCTGGAATGTTCCACACTTTCATTTTTAGGAGAATCTGTACATTATAGACACACATAACAAACAACAGCACTAAGCAATTCTTGTAAATACTTATTGACATGGAAATGGTTTAGTACTGGGTTTTGTGTTAAAGTGCAGCCATACTTTAAATAAGACATAATCTGGTGCAATAATCTACCCTCCACTTAAATCTTTTAGTGATCTTTTGACCCAGTTCTGTTTGGATGGGTACCACTCATATCAGGCCTATGGGGATAATTAGACTGGACTTACATGTCATACCATTTTTCCAGGAATTGCTTAGGCAATTAAAAAAACAGGAACTTTACCTTAAAAGCACATAAAAGCATATGTTAACAGCCCTTTTGCTTGTTTCATTCCCAGAAACCCCCTTTACAAGGTAATATTGCTATTGTTTATCTTTCAATGTGTATTTTTAGTTGTATTCTGTTATCCCATTATCCAAATATCATGGATTTAGATGTACAAGGAATATGCATAAGTTAATTAAAATGTAGCAGGGAAAAATACTGAATTAATCTGTTTTGTTTAATAACATTAAGGCTCAATTATAATGCATGCTTTGTGAATTCCAAATGTACTCTAATTGAAGGTGTCTGTATAAACATTTGTGCATTAGTAGTGAATCTGTTTCTCAGAATATATAAAAATACATAAAGTTAGGTATAGAGTTTACACAACCTTCACATTTCAGTTTAGTTTGAGCCATTTAATCCTGGTCACCAGTACACAAGGATGTGATTAGTTTTGGCTTCAGGCTGCTTTAATGTAAAAGATTTTTAAAAATGTTCATTTTTGAAGAAACTGAAACTGGATTGTGCAGTTTGAGAACTATATTGTTCTAACTGAACAATAATCATATCGGGTAACACTTTACATGAACTGCACCTTTATAATGACTTTACAATGCATTTGTAGAAGATTGCACCTTCATAATACATTCATAGAATATTCATAAGCAGCATCTAAGTATACCTTAACATCCTAACATCCCTTAACAGCTTTAATATACATTAATAACAAACATTATATGATTATAATAAACATTAGAATCGTATAATCATATAATGTTTGTTATTAACATATATTATACCTGTTAAGGTATGTTAGGATGCTGAGGTTTACTTTCTGTTAAGCTATACTGCTGCTTATGAATGTTCTATGAATGCAGTATAAATGCATCATGAAGGTGTGCTGAATGTTCTATTAATGCATAATGAATGCATTATGAAGGTGCAGTTAAAGTAAAGCATTACCTCATATTGTTATAATGCTTGCCCAGGTTTGAGCATATTGAAGTACCACTGCATTCTATTTGACAAATAATACTCTGATGCAATTATTGCTCCACAGTTACACAGAAGACAGCCATTTGAAACTCGTTGATGGATAGATATTTATGGACCTGCTTTTCGTGGCTCCTTTTGGTATTGGCATTTTTTTTTAAATACAAAATAGATGCCAACTTTTTCCTGAACTTCAGATTTGCCACCTTTTACAAGTGCTACACAAGCAACAGTGTTGTCTTCTCTGAGAGGGTTGGCATGGCAACCAAGGACAGGAAGTAATATAATGGCAGCTGGAAAATGGTTGCCAAAGAGACAAAGAGCAGAAACTTTCTGTGGCCTAGTAAAGGAGCCGGAGAGACAGCTGGGGTGTCGGGGAAGGAGGGCAGGTTGCGTGTGCCTAATAAACATTTAACGGGCCTAAGTTAGTGTCCCTTCATTCACATTCATATGCCTGTATTTCATAAGCATATGAAATAGCTCATTATAATGCATTTGCACAGGATATATCAATAAATGGACTATGAGATGGAAAGAATTAGAAATTCTGGGAACTGCATTGTTCATTCATCTATCCATTCATCCATCCAACCATCCATCTTCTGTCCTGGTCAGGGTCATGGGTGAGCTGTTTATGATCTTAAAAAAACGTATGATCAAACCAGTAATTAATTCATTTAGTTCATTTTCCTGATTATTTACTTATAGTACACTCTTTTGCAAGAGTATATCGCATTGCGAATATTATAGGATGGATGTTAGCTGGATGAGCAAATACCAAATATGTGGATTTTGTTTCTTGTTCATCAGTATGATAACACAAACTCCTTCCAGAAGGTGACCTGATTCCATTATACATGTGATTAAAGGTGATTAAAAGTGTCTCTCTGTGGACCTCATGCTTCTTTCTTACATAATTTTCCAGAGTTTATTCTGCACTTTTTGTTTGTCTCATCATGGACTCTTTTACCTGTTAAAAAACAATAAGTAAAAAGCCAATCTCAATATTTTTGTTTACCTCTTTTCTAAGAAACTGTACTGGGTTGATTTTGGGATTTGGTAAATGATCCTCTGTTCAAATATAGGGCCCTCTTTTATATTGTAATGGTATTTTCAGCTGGCTGATATCGATTTGCAAAGTCAAAGACTGGCATATTGCTTACACTCTTGCTGTAGTCAGTCATTTCATCCTTATCTACAGGTGTATTGTGGATGGGTCTTCTGTTTGCATAGATCAATCTGTAGTGCAGACATTTTGCTGTCTGTAGTGCAGCTTCTGTCTGAGCTGATACCCCTTTTCGTTAGATGGAGTGAAATGAATTTAATTTGATCAATATCTGTGTTACAATGTCTTATAAAAGAATTCATACCCTTGATAATTTTTCCCCAAATTTTGATTTTGCAGGATTAACTGAAGTAAAAAAATTGAAATTTGATTTTTGTAATATTTTGTACTTCTAAATCTTGACTAGGGCCTGATGTTATCATCCGACCTTGAACACATGGTTCCTACTGGCCTAGTGCATTCCTCTATTGCTAGGAGATTATACATATACATAACATTCAGTACTTTTGTATTACATTTGGATTTTTCTCTCATAGGACCGTTTCCAAATTAGAAATGATTCTAAATTTTTGAGAACCGGGAATTCGATAAGACATTTGAATTATGGTTCCATTAATCGATTCCTACACACACATTTTAATGAACTATGTAAGGGTTAAATAAATGCACGGCTGTGGAGGGAAAGAATACAATAATGCAGCCACTGTTTCATTTATTCAGCTTTATGACACTGGCACGAACTTTGGAGTTTATATTTAAAAACGCACCATATAACTTAATGACTTTTTCTATTAAAACACTATTTCACTCTGTGACTTTTCTCTTTAAAATAAAATATCACATTGTTATTTCTGTAAATTGTATGTTTATTACCAAAGCATTTATCAGTAATAAGGTTAAGATGGAAAAAATATAGCCGGTCTAAGGTTTGACCATAGCATAGCAAGGAGAGAGACAAGTGGTAAAGGGAATGCAGCCATTTACTGTGGTTAATTGGTGGTAAGACAAGGATTTACAGTATTTAGAAATAATGAGCGATAATAAGAATGAGGTACATATCTGCCCAAAAAGGTACAAACGCGGTTTAACAAGAGACAGGTAGGCAGGTAACTAAGACAGTATCATATGATTTCTGAACAAATACACAGCGACCGACAAAACATTCAGAAGTGCACAAAGTTTGCGATATCCCACTCGAACTACAAGATAACACATATGACTAAATCACAATCCCACAAAAACAGTCAATCGAAAACTGTGGTTTTGTAAAATTGCTGATACAGTAATTGCGTTTCCAGTAACCGCGCTTTAGTTATCTGCAGTTTACCATGGTCCGAAAAAAAAGTTTTAAAATTCCAGAAACAGTTCATAAGTGTCAAACGTCACCCCAAGCGAGTACAGGTTGTAAGCCTGAGTACCCACAATAGATATTTTTTTTCTCATTACAGGTTACGTACAGGTACGATACCATATTTTTCCATTGTAAAGTGTGTAACAGTAGTCTCTGTTTTTTCATTGTTCCTTCATCTTTTGAGGGGTATAAAAGAGATTTTTTTTTCTTGTGAAATGTCAGAATCCCTTTTATTCTGTACTGTACTGTATTTTAATGTACAGTGTACTTTTTTCATTACTGTATTTAATAGTGGTAATGTTTTACTGAGCGTAAGGGGGACAGGGGGAATACTGTGCAAGCACAGGCAATTTTACAGGGGTGCAGGGGGTGAAATTGCACCCCCTATCGATCAGATGAAAATGTTCAATAAAGCAAAATTATATTATGAAGTTATGTTTTAAAATGTAGCTTGTGATAATCATATAAATACAATTTATAATAATTTATTGTAAATGTTTTTCAAATTTTTAAAACAAATTTTCTCTGGATTTTTTCTGGATGAATGTCTGGTTGGGCTCTCTCATTCTGCACCCCCTCGGGAAAAAACCCAGAGTCGCCTATGAATACAAGGAAGGTCTAACCTCATCATATAATTATGTCTGAAATTACAGTAATTGAAGGTGTGTTCTGTTCTTCAGGATTCTTTATTATGATTCGAAATGTTTCTAGGCTTCCACAATTACATGCCAGTTTTTCAGCCATTTATACTTGATCAGGCAAAGTACAAAAATGTTTGAAAGGCTGTTTTCGGGTTTTCTTTAAGAGCTTTTCATCTCAAAATTTTGAATTATAGGCTGATCATGATTTTTAATTTAATTCTGTTTTATCTTCTCAAATAATTTTGTGCAGTCTGTACTTAATTTCTTGCTGATGACATGATTGCCACCAGGATTCCGTGCTTTGGAAGCAGTAATTCATATGAATTTTGTTAATCATGTTTTCTTGTTTTACTACATAGCTTGAGAAGCTCTGTCCACTTTCGTATTTAATCCAAAAATTTCTTGCGTGAAGTTGAAGGAAGTACTGAAATAAGCCGATGGTGCACTATGCCTGCATACATGGGAAAGAGGATGGGGTCTTATAGAAGATACTAAATTATTTCTTTATTCACTAGATTCTTTTTATAGCTAATACCAATATATATTATTTTGTTGTCATGCAGGATAGTGAATAATATTTCTTAGCTTATGCATTTCAGCATACCTAATAGACATACCTAAAATAACAGCACAGTAAGTTTCTCCTGGATTTCAGAGCCTTTCTCCCCCTCCCCGTCCAGGGTGCCCGCATGCCGTATGCTGTCTGGGATGTGCTCCAGCACACCCCATAACCCTGACCAAGATAAACAGTTCTTCTTACAAAACAAAGAAATACATGCGTTTAAAACTGGCAAGAAAAAAAATACATTCTACCTCAATGACAGTGGCTATATAGATTAGATGTTGTGGTGTGTAACTCAGTGACTAAGGGATATATTCCTGTGACCATATGGGTTTGAATCCCACATCTGGAAGAGTAAGCATGTTACTGTTGGGCCACTGACCATGACCCCGTAACCCAAAGTACTCCATGGCTGCTCTAAGACCCCAAGCTTTCCTCAGTTGTATGTTGCTTTGGAAATAGAATTTGCTTAATATTTCAAGGTTACATATTATAGCTACCAGCTCTGCATAAAATAAGTGAGCAAAATCAATTGTCATGTTTTCTTTTTTCATGGGGGGCAATGTGTTATTCAGTGGGCTGAGCCATCTGAAGGTCACCAGTTCGAGCCTGGCCTAACAGCAAGTGGCCCACATCCCAGCAAGGATAGGACACATACAGAATGGTGCCTAACAGCAAGTGGCCCACATCCCAGCAAAGACAGGGCACATACAGAATGGTGCCTAACA
>JABJVO010000008.1:124983-151243 GCA_026770805.1 Boulengeromyrus knoepffleri
ACAGCAAGTGGCCCACATCCCAGCAAAGACAGGGCACATACAGAATGGTGCCTAACACCAAGTGGCCCACATCCCAGTAAGGACAGAGCACATACAGAATGGTGCCTAACAGCAAGTGGCCCACACAGACTTCACAGACAGACCTAGGGAAGGCGACCAAAGCACCAACTTTGGCTGTGTGACAGCTACCCACCTGAGCAGTGATAGGCTTTAAACAATTAGTTAGAGGACTTTGTTACAGCACTCCAGGACATGGCTTCACACTGTCAGCTACCATCTGACTGCCAAGTCCTTTGTTTATGTTACTTCATGGCTACTGAAGTTAGTGCAGTCAAGGATCACGATATATGATCAAGATATATGCAACATACATGCACACAGGGAAGTTAGCAGAGAAAGTGGAAATATAACGTTAGAATGAGACTAAATCACAAAGAAACATAACAAATGTGCTAGGAATGAAAAAAATTATAATCCCGCAGGCAGACATTTGGGGCGATGTAACGCAAGAACTGAATAGCTGGAAACATTTATTTGACATGGAACCCTGAAGATTTTTGACTGCCGGGAATTTCAAAAGTTCATT
This sequence comes from Boulengeromyrus knoepffleri, assembly GCA_026770805.1. NCBI lineage: Eukaryota > Metazoa > Chordata > Actinopteri > Osteoglossiformes > Mormyridae > Boulengeromyrus > Boulengeromyrus knoepffleri. Next base: position 125,570 of record JABJVO010000008.1, read on the forward strand.
CAAAATGTATATTTATGTCTGGGGCATCAAAGCTGATTAAAATATAAATATTTTATATTCACATATAAGTTGCACTTTGTGCAAGTGCTGCTGGAGTGCAGGCCCCTGTAGAGCTTGTTCTGAGAAGCATGTGAACATTACAGACGGCAGTAATGTGTGGTGAACACTTGTGACACTGCATGAGGATGCACTCCATAGTAAGTTCTCGCACACTGTTCTATGTCTTTTCCGATGCCACACATTTGTAAATTGGTTAAAAAAATTTATGACTTAATCACAGTTAATTGTGATTAATCACAACAAATATTAAAACTTATGATTATAAATTAGACCCCCAAATTAATGTAGAATTATCACAAAGGGAAGTATATGAGTCATCCTCACAAACTCTATCTCTACATTACAGCAAAAATACAGTTTTTCATATTCTTTAAAATTATACAACTTCATTGTCTAAACTGTCGATTTTGCCTCTGTAATCGGTTTTGTTATATTACCATTTACGTCAGTAATAAACAAGTGCACTTCATCAAATCCAGGGCAAGAGTTAAAGAGATGAGGAAAAAATAACAAATCTAACAAAAAAAAGATTATTGCGGGTTACATGCAATAAGATTGAAATATTTAAAAACATTTTATCTAATTTGTGCTATTTGATTTTTATTTACCTACACCTATCAGCCATAACATTAAAACTACTGACAGGTGAAGTGAATAACATTATCCCATTACAATAGTATATTAGGCCAGGGAACAGTCAGGGAGGAAGGCAAGCTGGTGAAGGCAGTATGATGCTCTGGGAAATGTTCTGCTGGGAAACCTTGGGTTTCATGTGGATGCTACTTTGACACATACCACCTACCTAAACATTGCTGCAGACCAAGTACACCCCTTCATGGCAGTGGTATTCCCCGATGGCAGTGGCCTCTTTCAGCAAGATAATGTACCCCACCGCACTGCAGAAGTTGTTCAGGAATGGACTGAGGAACATGAGAAAAGTTCAAGGCGTTGAGTTGGCCTCCAGATTCCCCAAATCTCAATCCGATACAGCATCTGTGTTAAGTAGACAAACAAGTCCAACCCATGGAGGCCCCACCACACAACTTACAGGACTTAAAGGATCTACTGCTAACGTCTTGGTGCCAGATACCACAGGACACCTTCAGAGCTCTTGTGGAGTCCAGAAACCAAAGGACACCTTCAGAGCTCTTGTGGAGTCCAGATACCACAGGACACCTTCAGAGCTCTTGTGGAGTCCAGAAACCAAAGGACACCTTCAGAGCTCTGGTGGAGTCCAGATACCACAGGACACCTTCAGAGCTCTTGTGGAGTCCAGAAACCAAAGGACACCTTCAGAGCTCTTGTGGAGTCCAGATACCACAGCTGGTTTGGCACCATGAGGGGATCCCACACAATATTGGGCAGGTGGTTTTAATCTTATGGCTGGTCAGTGTACTTGGGAAAAATGGTATAAAATCATCAAATCAGAACAGAGAATGACCCATACTATAATATTTTTTATGATTAAACTTAAACTTGTGATGTACAGATTATTCATTTCCAACGAAAATACTACTTGCAAGCAAGTACAAGCATTTCAATGCGTTCAAAAATGGTAAATGAACTGATAGCTATAAGAGAGGGCACTGCTGTATAAGTAAGAATGTTAAACTATTATTTTTTTGAATTGCATTCCCTGGCGCTTAGTGGCGTAAACCACAGGTACAGTGCCAGTTGTAGCCATTGTGGTGCACTAGACGAGCATCACTGTCACTGTCCCCCATCTGTTGCCTGTAGGATTGAGCAGCTCTGCACATAAACCTATAACTCAACAGGTGGATTGGAACACTATTTAATCCCAACTGTGTGAATGATCTAAAATAAAAAAAATTTTTAAAAAATGCACACAGACATGAACTCAGCTGCTGTTCCTCCCCTTTGAGAGGGATATTGGGAAAAGGGATAAAGAAAATCTGTTTCCATATTGTGGAAACACCAGTGAAGATCTCAATTGGAGTTTAATATCCAAGACATACAGAGCATGCTCTGTGAGTTCTGTTTGTGCGAATGTGTGTGTGCGCGCGCACATTTGGCTGCATGAAAAGTATTATTTCTGGTGGGTACGGGAAATTAATGAATCCTGGCTGACTGGAGATGCTATGCGTATTCGTGGTTGATGGAAGAGAACATCAGCTATAGATTATGTGCTTATGCCTTTACAACTTTCACATTCTTTCTTCCAGTTTTCAATTTAATGCTATTTAAGCATTAGCACTTGTAGAGCAGAAAGTATACCCATTTTTAGCATTCAAGTTGCATTCACATGCACACAAACTTAATTCCAAATCAACTTAAAACAACAGCACATTTTACTTTCTTACTGTTATAATTGTAATGTATATATTTTGGACCAATATCGAAGACCTATTATTAAATATTATTCATTAAAACATTATACGTGATTTATTGTGGCATTTGTTAGATTGATTTTTAGTTTGTTGTGTGCACACATTTTCTTTGTTCAGATTACAAATTGATTGATGTATGGAATAACTATATAGATAACTATAAACTTCTTAGTGATTAAGTTCAATTTAGCTAAACAATTAATTTTATTCAATTTTTTGTTCTTTTCCAGGCTTCATGGTTACACCAATTCACAGACGGGAACCACAATCCTATAAACTATGAATATTAAACAAGATGACATCCTACGTACAGGAGCAGATGATGAGAGGTCCTAGGTGGAACACACCCCTGAACAGCCCCTTGTTTGTGCTGTTGGTGCTTGCCCTTCAGCTGCTGGTGGTGGCGGGCCTGGCACGAGCCCAGACCTGTCCGTCAGTCTGTTCCTGCAGCAACCAGTTCAGCAAGGTCATTTGCACCCGCCGTGGACTGAAGGACGTTCCTGATGGAATCTCAACCAACACACGTTACCTGAACCTCCAGGAGAACCTCATCCAAGTCATCAGGGTGGACAGCTTTAATCACCTGCTGCACCTTGAGATCCTGCAGCTAAGCAAGAATCACATCCGCAGTATTGAGATTGGCGCTTTCAATGGATTGGCCAACCTCAACACACTGGAACTGTTTGACAACCGCTTAACTACCATTCCCAATGGGGCCTTTGAATACCTCTCCAAGTTGAAGGAGCTCTGGCTGAGAAATAATCCCATTGAGAGCATCCCCTCCTATGCCTTCAACCGGGTGCCTTCCCTGAGGAGATTAGACCTGGGTGAGTTGAAGCGTTTATCTTATATCTCTGAGAGGGCCTTTGAGGGCTTAAGCAACCTTCGTTACTTGAACCTGGGCATGTGCAACCTGAAAGAGATCCCCAACCTTCTCCCCTTAGTGAGACTAGATGAGCTGGAGATGTCGGGTAATCAGCTCTCTGTCATTCAGCCTAGCTCTTTCAAAGGGCTGGTCCACCTGCAAAAACTGTGGATGATGCATGCCCAGATTCATACCATTGAGAGGAACTCCTTCGATGATCTGCAATCACTGGTAGAGCTAAATCTGGCCCATAACAACCTCACTTTTCTGCCCTATGACCTTTTTACCCCCCTGCACCATCTGGAGAGGGTGCATCTGCACCACAACCCCTGGAACTGTAACTGTGATATCCTGTGGCTGAGCTGGTGGTTGAAAGAGATGGTGCCAGCTAATACCAGCTGTTGTGCCCGCTGCAGCTCACCCTCCAGCCACAAGGGTCGTTACATTGGGGAGCTGGACCCAAACTATTTTCATTGTTATGCCCCCGTTATTGTGGAGCCTCCTACAGATGTAAATGTGACAGAAGGCATGGCCGCAGAGCTGAGATGCCGTACAAGCTCTTTGACTTCGATCAGCTGGATTACTCCAGATGGCTCCATCATAACACACGGAGCGTACAAAGTACGCATCGCAGTGCTTAATGATGGAACACTGAACTTTACCAATGTCACAGTGCAGGACACAGGTACCTACACCTGCATGGTGAGCAACTCAGCAGGCAACACTACGGCATCAGCCGTGCTTAACGTGTCTTCACTAGAGAACAGTGGTTTTAGCTATTTCACAACGGTTACCGTAGAGACTACTGAGCTGTCTGACAATGAAGAGAGGACTCCTGGGCGGCACAACCGGAGGCCCACCCCTTTCTCTAGTGGATGGAAGACCTCCACTGTACAGACACCCTTCTCCACCAAAAGCACGGAAAACGCCTATTCCGTTCCTGTCACAGATGTCAATGATGGCTCTCTGAATGGGCTGGATGAGGTGATGAAGACGACCAAGATCATCATTGGTTGTTTTGTGGCCATCACTCTCATGGCTGCTGGTATGCTCGTCATCTTTTATAAAATGCGTAAACAGCACCACCAGCAGAGCCACCAATCTCCCACTCGGACCATTGAGATCATCAACGTAGATGAGGACCTGACAGGGGGACCAACTTTGGAGACCCAGCTGTCACTACCTCCTCTGGAGCATGAGCACCTCAACCACTTCAATTCCTATAAGACTATGTACAACCATGCCTCTGCTCTCAAATCCTTGCACAGTTCTGGGCATGAACCTTTGTTAATCCGAACCACCTCAAAAGACAATGTACAAGAGACCCAAATTTGATTCTTTTCATGAAAGGAAACTTAAAACGGACATGCATCACTATTAAGCTTGGAGTGAAGCAGTATGTGATGACAATAATTGCTTCAAGAACTGTGGTATATCTCCATTTCAAAAGTCTTTAATTAAAAAAGAAAGGGTATTTATTATATAAAAACATTGTAGTTAAATCAAGAAAAATGATTTAACTAAATGCAAAATCTTTTTCAGCATTTATGTGTTTTTTTTTTTTCACTGTGAGAAAGGACGGTTTAAGGATCAAATGCTTGCAAGCTCTAATCATTACACACCACCGTGGTTCCTCTAACCTCAGACAGACGTAGCAAAACATGTAAGTGGTTTTTACAAAACGCTATGGGTAAAAATATACCCCCTCAACCAGTCAATTGTCCTGGAGCAAAATACAAAGAAGATCACTACTTACAGGTACTACTTAGAATTTTAACATGTGTAATAATTTGTCTAGCAGTAGAAAATTGGGGGGAAGTTATTTTAAAACAAATGATATGGCAATACAATGGTGCTGAAAAAAATGAGCAAAATAATTAAACATAATTAAATGTCCACTGTTATAGAACAATTGAACCACAACATAGCTTTTCCCGACTCATGGCATCCACATCATTTCATATTTAAATATGAGTGAAATTTGAATAAATTTATTTTATTTTAATTTATTAATTCACATAATGTTCAGGGGGTTAAATAAGTATATTAAGGATAACCCATTTATTTTGCTCTTTAATCACCATATTATGTGACTCATTTGGTGATGATATTCATGTTTACAATGAATACTGCAGCAATTTTCTGTAGTGCGTCCATTGGCTTCCTGTATACTTACTGGTGACCAGTGGTGGGCAGGGTTCCATTAATCTGCTAACCGCTAATTAGTGAAGCTAACATTTTCATTAGCAGATTAACATTTCTGCTAACTTCGGAAACTGCTAGCAGACCAATTAGCTTCTGCTAAATTTAGTTCTGTAATCTGTAAATATGCTAACATTTTTTTTGCAGGTCAAGGTTTAACGGTCAAAAACAATTGTAAACCATAAAATCATACATATCTGTGTTGTGAATGTACCTACAACAGTCTATCTGGCATGCTGTTGGCTGACTACGTGTGAACAAAAGACATGATTGGTTGATAACGAGTTAGATATAAGGTACTCTAGGCTAATTGTAAGTGATCGAAGATAAATTCCATTTAAACTGGGGTACCCTGAACTAAGTGGAGAACAGGGGCCTGTATCACAAAGCTAGATTTCTTGCTTAGCTGGATAACTTGCTGAGAAATTATATAAAAAATACAGTCCACACAAACACTGTTTTAAGAAAAAATCTCCATCCACATGAAAATGCTAAAAATGCACTGTCCATAGCAAACTCACCTAATGTGAACAGCGCACACTCTGACATTATAAGCAAAAACTGTTTTCCCTGTCTACACATCAACACTGAAAATGGAATTTCTGAAAATCTTCACCCTGGATGGGGTTTTGCAAAAACTTGCATTTTCAGTGACCTAACATGTCATTCACATGTGGACAAAAGGCCAAAATGTATAGACAAAGCTATGTTTTAAAAAATACCCATGTATTTGTGAACAAGGACCTTAACCTTTGTTCACTTACATTTAGCCCAGACTACCTTAAATCTGACAACTTATCCAGCTCAGCAGGAACTCCTACTTCGTGATACAGGCCCCCAGTTGTATTTTCTGGGTTCTGATTGATGGGGCTATGGATAAATAAAGAGCTGAGACCCTCCTTTTAGTTCTGGGTAAATGGTGCCATGTTTGTAATCCTGAAGTTGTGTCACTGAGGGAAAAATGTCAGCATGGGCCAGGTGCAAAATAGAGCTTCTCCAACACACAACACTTCTATTTCGCAAATGGAATATCATTGAAAGAACATTTCAACGCTGATTTATTCCAGAGACTCTACAGAATCCAACATTAGTGATAGGGTAAGTCCTAAACACCCTGTTAATCACTCTAGTCTGGCAGATGGGACTTCAGTGTTAAACAGGTTAAAATTTTAATTCTCTAGGTATGTTTTTAAGGGCTTCAGAGCCAAAAACCAAACCAAAGCTAAATTCATACAGTAAAAGTTAGCAGTTAGCGGTTGTCTTTAGCTAGCATTCATTTTAGTGGTTTATCGGTTTAGCGTTATTGAATTAAACTTTGGAGTTAGCGGATTAGCAGATATAGAAGCTAACTTTTTGGTTAGCTGTGCCCTCCACTGCTGGTCTCATTAACATCACATATAGCTTTGCAGGTACACTACTCATTCACACCTCCACTAATGGTGGCAGGTGACACCGGACAAAAAATAAAATGCAGAAGTTGAATGGTGAGGAATATATTTCAATCAGTAGTTTCCAAACATTTGCCTTTGGTTACTACACACAATGATACTTACATTATTGAGTATACTTTATTATTATTATTATTGCGTAATATAGCCACAGCTTAAGGTAAAAATTGCCCTTTATGGATTAAATCTTTTTTAAAAACTGAACATTTTTAAATGTTGTGATTTGATCCTTGTTTTATTAATATTGTTATTACCAAGACACATTTAACAGAACATCCATGTTATATTTCACTGTTGCTCTTCTATGTAACGTCTATCCTCATTGAAGGTAGCATTAAAGGAGTACTCTTTACATACACACGTTGTACATCAAGTCCCTGGAAGTATTTATACCCTCAAACACATAAACATGATCTTGTTTCATGTACATCATTGCCAGTTTTATTTGTGGGCACTGTAAAGAGTATGAGTGGGATGTTCAGATCTCTTAAAATCTTCGAATGAAGTATTACCCCTTTACTTTTGACCTTGGTTTTGGGATTTTCAGGTTGGCTTCTAGTGGTAAAATTTTGTTGTATTTGGTCAGATTATGTAAAAAAAGATAAACTATACAGGCCAGTTGGGGGTTCTTTCTTATTTCTAAGAGGGAATGCTGTTCTAGTGGTATATTTATATAAAGGTTTTTGAAAATAAAATAGTAAAAAAATGGCCAATTCATTGAAGATTTTCATTGAGGTCAGTGAATATTAGTTAGAGAAACCAGAATGAACTTCACACAGACAATGTGTTAAAGTGTCAAGAAATAAACATCACTGTCTTTTACATCACTTGTTTATTATTGATGAGAAGTGGTAGAATAGCTACCCTCCAGTACCAAGAGATTTTTTGAGGTAGCTTAACTGATGCTTTGCAGAAATTACTCATTGTTTGCATTTGTATGCTTGATTTGAGTTTCCACCTGTGGGGTTCGAAAAGGTAGTCCCCAAAACAATGTGGGGACATTTGGTAATACATACTTGACCACTTACACATACACACACTCACAAACACTCATACAAATACTATTTTAAGGTGGCTTAACAGATGCTTAACAGAAATGACTCACATTATTTGCATTTGTATGCTTAATTTGTTTACACCATTGATCACTAAAACAGCTCATTAATCATGGTACTAACTACGACTAAATTTTCAAAGCAGTGATAAGAACTGTGCTATGCATCACTAGCTAAATGTACCATCTCACTGGTTAATTGAAAATGCTGTTTCTTTAGAGTACTATCCTGAAATCACAATTGATGATAAAATATTGGACATATAGGCAAATGTTTAGGACATATAAAATGAATTACATTATTGCAAAGCAGAGTCAAAGACAGTGTTCCTGGAAGAAAGTGCACTCACACACACAGACATGCTTGTATTCATATCTTTCTGGAGACCATCCATTCTTTTCTATTGGAAAAACCTTAATCCCAGCAATAACCTGACCACTACCCAGCCCTCACCTTAACAACAGGTAACCAAACAAAATATGGGACTTTGGCATTTTTAGTTTTTTGATTGCAGTCAGGGATTTTTATAAAATTGAGTTTCTCCTTGTGGGGTCTGAAAAGGTGGTCCCCACAACATCAAAATAACAGGTTTTTTTCACATTGTGGGGATAGTTGTTTCTCACAGTGTAAGGTATTCCTGGACCGCACACACACATTCACACCCCCTTACACACACTCAAAAACACTCACTTACATTCACACACCAACACACACACACACACACTTGCCTTCTTTAGCAACATGCTTCAGTAACTGAAATTGATTACATCAGCATATTTGTATAGATAATCTATTTCCGTTCTGCTGCTCCTGAATCTTGTTGAACCTCTACAGAAGAAATGAACTCTTTTTCATATCGAAGTGCCCATTGACACACCCAAAACAAATGAATAATGCAGCAGTTAGATTACAATAATTTTTGTCAGGAATCCCGAAGCCAAAGGGGGCAGACAGCACACCTACCTCATGCTATACGTGTGTCTGTGTAATTCAAAAACGCATTAGGCACCAAATGAGCACCAATACTAATAGCTTGGTATGTTCCATAACAGGGTTTAAACTATTGAGAAAGGCTAAAGTGTTCAGTTGTGCTTTATTTTCATTTATTACATGAAAATGACCTTTATTTGATTTGTGCCTCTATGCTTAGCACTTAATGTTATACACATATATGACTGTTTAGTAAAAGGTTTTTCATAATGCTCAGCCTATGAAACCGGAAGGTGTCACTTGTATAACTGTTTTATATTTTCAAGCAGTGATTGATCTAAGCTTTCCCCACCTACAGTAATGCATAACAGATGAGTGTGCATAATAAACAAACATCTTGGGGATAGACTTAGGAGTACACTGGTGTTAAGTAAGCTATACATTTTAAATCTATTTTGTTAGTTTATACCTTCACTTCCAGAAGAGGAGAAGTGGAATAAAATTCCCTGTAGAAATTCAATTGAAACAGAGCTGACCTTGAAATCTATTTCTTAGCACTGGGTGATTTTTACGCCGCCCCTGCTTTTACCCATAGCTGCTTTGTGAGTAGAGTTGATGCTAGACTGTTGAAGGAAGTGTTGAAGAAATAGGTTCTGGGTTTAAAAACAAACAAGACCCACTTCAAATGCAACCGTAATCATGTATTCCATGCAGCAACCCCAAACAGTGTCCCAATTCTGGTGAGTACTTTTCAAGCAGCTCAACAGTTTTTTCCCAAAAGTTTTAATATCAGAGAGCCTAACTCCCTAGATTAAAGATTGCTGCTGATGGACAGATTAAGGCACGAAACTACTTCATGTCTCAGTAATGTAACAATAAGGTGTTTACACAATACTGTGAAGTTTTCAACATAATCATTTAACATGTTTTTTCATCTTCTGTGCCCACCTATCTTATTCAGGTCTGGACCCTATCCATCACAGAACACACTCACACACAATTCACACCTATGGCTCCAATTAACCTCAGTGTGTTTTCAGAATATGGGGGGGGGGCAACCCCCATGACAACACAGAGAGAACATGCAAACTCCACACACATGGAGCCGTGATGGAGACTCAACCCTGGTCCCAGAGGTGTGAGGCAACAGTGCTAACCACTGCACAACCCAGCATATTTCTTTACACAATATTGATTTTCAAGCAATTGGATTTGTCATTGCGACGAAGAGTTCTCATTATTCATACTTCCATGGTGCATTACCTTGATATAAAGACCTATATGATTATATTTCATTCATACAGGAGACATTGTCTATCTGTCTCAGCCCTACATAATTATCAATTCATGTGTGTCAGTAGTTTCTAAACTGAACACATTCAGTAATTAAATATGTATTTTTATCAGAAGTGTATTCATAGTGTATGCTATGCAGGGTGTCATGTAATTAAATCAGTAGGTTTTATCTCTGTTTTTTTCTGAGGCTAAAAGCAGACGTCTGTGTATAATAGTCAAAAGTTGCTTTTGGTTTTTTTTTTTTTATTTTTTAAATCATTTCTCTGACATACAGCAAAGGGGGTCTCAGCTTGTATTTTTCCTTATTTAATGATACATTCCTATGCCCACGCCTGACAGTAAGAGCCCCAGTGGAGGGAGGCGGCTGCATGAAGGAAAGACACTTTCCAGGATGTCCCTGTTATTCCGGTGAGAAACTGCATTTCACAGTAGATCATCAGCATCTGCTCGCCCATATCCATCAAACTACTATAAAGCACTTACATTTAAGCTTAGGATGCCACAATCCTATATCTATGCCCCTCTTACTTTCACATTTGCTAACTCTTTGAGGCATAGCAAAGTATGGATGATTCACTGGTTTTGTTCCCCTATTATATCCTTGGTAAAAAATGTCCGTGCTACCATGTTTAAGACTTAGCATATTCCCCCGAGACACAGAAAGCTCTCATTAATCGACCTGTCGGATAGGACCTTGGAACTGTCACAGCTCTCTTTTGACTTGCAAAACATTTCTGCATCTAGGATACATATCCAAACTTATATTAACGCATTTTCTTGATGAATTTTGGCTGTTCTAACACCCCACTGAATGCCCTTCAGTGTGTTCAGAATGTATCTCATAGAGTTCATAATGACCAAGGAGAGTGTACTGTGCTACACCAGTCAGACCACCTGAGAACAATAGCACTGCTTTTGGCTTATATCAGGCCACATGATTATCAAACAATATCCCCAGCCATGTTAATCAAGCTCAAATTATAAGCACCTGTTTTCAAGCATATCCTACAACATATAGCTTTAGCAGATCTTACTGAGTTCAGAAACAGGCCAGAGGTCTGTATGCTTCTGCAAGCTGTCCAATAGCCACTATGCACTGTCCAGACATGGCTGAAGGTGGGGTGTGTCAATCTCAAACAGGTCTTACTGATTCAATAATTGCTTCAATATCACTTTTTAGGTATCATGCTGTAGTCAGTCAGTGCTCAGCATCTTGTCTGCTCGGAGCTCTGTTTGCAAGCCCCTAGATTACAGTCAAACCAGGTATGTGCTTGGAAAGCCTACAGCAGATCCCTATAGTCTAAATGAAAACTGTCTCCATATTTCATTACCTGTCATCTTTACATGCATTATACACACACATACATATATTGCATTTGATATGCACTATATATAAATGTGATTGTCACAGTCCAATAAAAACCATCTCTTATATATTGCTCTTTATATATACAATCAACCCTTCTCCATCACGGTTTAGATGACTCGGAAGGTTTTTAAAGTTGGATTTTCTGAAAACCAAACAGACTGTCATGTTGTTGTGTAGTGTTGTGTAGACATGTTAAAAAAATGTTTCAACAGGTGATCACTCTTAAAGCCAGGGGGTCCTATTTCACACCAGTGGAAAGAGTGACGCAGAGTGGTTTAGCTAGTTTCATGCCAGCACATTGCTCGTTTTCACGTCATGCATGCACGTCGTCAAAATAGCAAATGATTTTGTGCCAGCTTTCCACTGTGGTGTTTTTTAAACAAGGCATGGCCAGGCACATTGTCAGCGCGTTGCTGTTTAAAGGCAGCAAAATGACACTGTGCTTTGACCAACAAAAGCATGTCTAAAGTCAGTGGTGCATTCTTAAATGATATTTAAGAGGCACGTTTTAGAAACGTGCAGGCGCACGATGATCGCAATAGACATGGGTACGCACTTGAGGTGCACTAATGGTTTTTATATTTTATTTTATTTCATTTATATATGTTTTATTATAGAGTACATCTGGTCCTTTCACATAAACATACTGTTTAATGAAATACCAAAAGAAAAATATAAATATTAAGTAAAGAACAAATCGTATCATTAAAAATTTTTTCGAGTTCATTATCAGAATTAAGCATGGACTGTAATTGAAAGTACATTTGGATTGCTGAAAATGTGCTTCAGATATTTAGATAAGTCAGGTGGAACACTACAATACAGCCCTCAGAAGGTCGCAGCATTCTTTGTGGCATGTTGTATGTTGCGTAACATTGCCATGCATGATGGATGTCTGTCGGACATAAATGTGGACACATAAGAGGACTTTAGAAGGTGTGATGCTGAACTGCATGTGCTGATGCCAGCACAGAAGTGTACACTAGCAGCAGCGGGCAAGGAGGGGTCAGCTGGCAGAAGGGCTGTCAGGGTCAGTGCCCATCCATTCCTGTCCTATGTGTTCAGTCCCTGTTTGGCCAGCAGGTGTCGCCGGCCGTCCTGTTCCCTATGTCTTCGTACTAGCCCCTAGTACAAAGGCTGTAACCCTATATTCATGGGTTTGAGGCCTGTCTTACCTGTTTACTGGTTTTCTGTTTTTCTAGCGTTTTAGTTTCATTTCCTTGTTTTAGTTTATTCTATTTATGTCAATTTTAATAAGTGTTAGTCCTCAGATATGTGTCAATCTTCCTAGTGTTTATTTCCCATCGTGTACTTAATGTTTCCTAGTTTTGGTATATATTTGGTATTGGTAGTTCCCCAGTTTCTGTGCATGTTAATTGCTAGTTAATTGTCTTGATTCACACCTGCCTTTTGTTAGTCCTCGTTATTTGTGTATTAAAGTGCCTGCTCTGAGGTGCTCTGGTGGCTCTGAGGCTAGGGATCTGTGCCAGCAACCGGAAGGTTGCTGGTTCAAATCCTGTAAATGCCTGGAGGAATTCTACTCTGTTGGGCTCTTGAGCAAGGCCCTTAACCTGCAATTGCTTCGTCCTGGGTATGATGTTAATCTACATCCAGCCCTATAAGAAGGTGCTCCAGCTTACAAGGAAAAACCTGATGGTTGGTGGCAGGATTGGTACTCTGGCTACCAGGAAAAAAACTCACATTGGTCCATTTGGACTCGTGTGGTGCTGAGGTATCACCCGCCACATGGCTGCACTCAGGTTCTCATTCCCGAGGAGGTTTGTCATGTGGTAATCAGTGCATGCTCCTTACCTCCGTCTCTTTCTCCTGCTCCTCGCTCTGCCATTGTGAAGGTTATGGTGTGCTTGGTCCTCTGTTCTCCCGCCCAGCTACATGCCCTGTGTTTTTGCTTAATTTCTTAGTTGTACTTTATATCTTGTTGTTGTGTGTGTTTTGTTTTTTATTTTTAGTTAGTTCAGTATTTTCCCCTGTTTGTTTCCTGACCCCTCATGGTCCTTTTTGTTTTGTAGTTTTACCATACTGTATGTGTCCAGTTTCTTTAATAAACCTCTGTCTCGGAACCGCAAGTGAATCACCCTCCTTTATCTGCCTGCACCATGCCCCGCATCCAATTGCCTTTTAACACTTTAAAACGTCTTAAAAGCTGTAGGTTGTGTTTTGTTTGAACAATGTTTGCACTTATTTTTGCAGACCCAAAATTAAAATTAAAAAAACACAAGCATAATTAAGTCCTGTTTCCAGCCAGTGTGCTCGTTCAGCGGTGAGCTGTCATTTTTCCCCATCTTCTGACATCATTATACTCCTTTTGGCACTGCACAGATGATCTGGTGATGCCAGAAAATGAGGACATGCTCACTGCTACCTCATCCCACACCTGCTGTACCTTGAAAGGCTGATGTGGAACAGTGGTGCCCTTGTGGATGCTGTGCTCGCACATTTTCACTTCGTGCACGAGCATGTCCGTTTCCTTTGGAAAAAACAATCAGGCTCACTGGGCAAACACCCTTTCAAAATAACAATCCGCTGTAGCTCATGCGCAGCTGCCTTTTAAAGGTGAGGTGATGCACCATTATGATTGGTTCATTGCATGTCGCGCCCAAAGCACACCTCTGAATAATTAAGAGAATTAAGGCAACCTTTTTGCCCCTTGAGCTGGTGCAAAGTCTGTTTTTTCCATCAAAACAGCAAAATGGATTTGGACATGCCAATAAATGTTAGTGCCGCTTTGCACGTTATGCTTTGCATTAGATCATCAAAATAGAGCCCAGGGTGTTGTTTGTCCTACTACAATGTCATTGATATTAGCCCCTAAGTGTAGCTGAATTGTTTAGTGTTCTGTGAAATATATTGTATTTATGAGGAGATGAAAGGCATCTTTATTCACAAAATGCTTGCTTTTGTTCATTTACTCGAAGGGCCTATTCAGTTCATGTGTGTGCTTTCTGTGTACAGGGATGTGTTTTTTTTTTACTTGAGGTTAGTTCTATATTAAAATCAATATAAAACAAAAAAAAAACCTCAACTATATGCTACACTTCTGTTTCATAAAATGTCAGCCACCTACAGATTTTAGTCGTATTGCGTGATATAGGCTACTGTCCACACAATCACACAATACAACTATCATTTTACTTTTTGGTGTGAAGTGTTTATAAAAGAAATCAGTTTGAACATAGTGTATGCAAATCAATTGGGTTTCTCTGTGTCACGCCAATGGTATTTAAGCATCAGAGCAAAAGCACACTGGTCTTAATTCTCTGAAACTGATAAACTTAAATAGCTAAACTGATTTATGATGACAGCGAACACTGAAGGCCAGCTGGAGCTGTTCTGCCAAAATGTAATTACAACAAACCGATCGACACATGAGGTTAGACCTGCGCTGTAAAAGCAAGTGTCAGAAGGAGGCATCTCAGGAAGTTCAGTCCAAAGCAAATGAAAGAGGGACGCTCCACCAAAGGTCTGTGCAGGCAGACCCTAATTACAGAATGAATACATCAGACCAAAGATGTCTTATTCTCAGTTAGGCGGAAGTTATGTGAAACAATGGTTTTCATGCTGATTTCTAGTGTGATGGACTATGTGATAGATAGATATTTTCTGGACAAAGACCAGATATTGAGAACACATCCAACTTACCCTTATTATACAGAGGTGCCCGTCGTACAGCTACTGTCCACATTTTTTGCAATTCTTTCTAACACACGATATCAGTAAAGTGTTTGATCGCTCTGCTTCAGTTATTTGATGCATTTTAATAGTAGTAGCTGTTTAAAGCTCCAGTGCTTTAGGAAATGACTGCACTATGATTCTACTCTTTCTGAGTTTTTTTAAAACAATTTTTCATGTTCTAGGAACGTTTACTGAGCGTTATGACCAAGATATGGAAACGTTCTTAGTGTCCAGTTCTCCTGATGTTCCCAGAACATTATCACACTGCTACAACTAAGATTAATAACATAAAGCTGAATGAAGGGCGTGGCAGGGAAGACATTTGTCTATATTTCTGATTTCATAGAAATGATATTGATCAAAAGCAAGTGATTTGTTGGAACAGCTTTGTCCCTTTGCTTTGGCACAACTCAAGACAAGAAGTGTAAGAGAATCTGATTATGCTGCAGCTGTTCATTTTATATGTACATTTCGGTTGTTATGGTTGTTGTTAAAATGTTCTTAATTCATGTTCTGAGAATTAATTCTTAAAAAATTTAGAGTCCTTGTACTAGTAGAAACTTTTTGGCAAGTTAACCATGGTGGGGTCTTTCCCAGTAAAGACAGACTGGACATTTTGGATTTTTCCTAGTTTGATGCGTCCCTGGGACAACAAGGGAGGCGCTTGCCTTTAACCAATCACAGTCTTCTTTGTATGACATTGGCTTTTTTCTCTCATTTTAAAACTCAAGGCTGGGACGTGGTGTGTGCCTGTGATTGGAAGGTTGCTTGTCCTGCATTGTTCCTTTTTCTTCTTATTTTTATCATCAACATCATGAAATAAAGATGCACCCTGTCCAGCCTTTGCACATAAGCATGCTCTTATGTTTTGCATTTATGGCATGTCCCCCAAAAGACATACACCATAAAATGGGTACTTTATAAATCTGTGCACCTTACGACTTTGCAAGAAAAGACTGGGATTTAAGTGGTGATGTCATACAACAAAGACTACGATTGATTAAAGAAGTGAAATCCAAGCCCCTCCCTTTTGACCCAAGGACACGTAGAACTCAATGAAATCAGGACGTGATCCTATTGTATTTGGCTATAATACTATATAATATAATTTGGTAGATCAGTTATACTTGGCTATAATTTTTTTGGGTACATTTTTAACTCAATTTTTGTTTTATAAATATATTTATTGCATAGATTTCAAATATTGCATTGTGATTTTGTCCAATATCATTCAGCTCAAATTTTAAGACTACACCATTGACTGTAACTGACTAAGGCACAGGCAGTGAAATGTTATAGTACAATTTCAGTAGAATACAATGTCTTCAGATTAAATTAATTTCAGTGACTTTTTATTTAAACTGATGACCTTCTGATTACAGACACACAGGCTTAGCCCACTGAGCCACACGCTGCCCCCATTTGCAGGGTTAATCATATAATATTCAAATAATGACATTTTGACTAGTAATGCCGTGCCAACACTGGTCACTTAAAATTAATTTATTCTTCCACAACTTCATCCATTACTGAGCTTGTCCACTCGCACATGGAATTTTAAAGGTGTTGAAAATTCTGTGTGATTCTATGTTTAGAAATCTGTCCACCAAGAGAATTGTAATAAGCTTTAAACAAGTGACCTTCTTGCAACCACGATAGCTAAATCAGTAAAAATGCATGTTGACTGAATTATTTTCCATAATAAAATCACAAATGAATGTTTTCATCTCTCCCATGAAACAGAAGACCATAAGATGTGCCTTTTCTGATCTTCATTAACTTCATGTAATAATACAAATCTTTTTTACTGGCTTTTGAAAAGTGCTTGAGTCTAGTGTGCTTGTTAACATCACCTTTACTGCCTTTTATTGACCAGACATCTATTTCCCTACAGTATGTCTCTGCTTATTTCTCTGTGGCTATAATCATCGCTGTCATTCTCTGACAAATTCCCCTTCATCTAAGCAAGTAAATGTGAGTCCCCTTCTGCTTCTAAGGTAAATGGCTTTTTCCTTGCCAGTGATGCAGACAGGACAAAACTTAATATCAGTAATGCCTCCATTGTCACCTCCAGTGTTTTTTTTTTTTTTTTTCTTTTTGCACATCCTACAAATCTGCAAATGGATATAAATTCCTCAATTGAGAATTGAGGAGGGAGAAGGAAAAACATGTCATAAAGGTTTTAACATTTAGTAAATAAAATAAACCTCAAAAATTATTTGAGAAAACTCAAATAATTTTTTTTAAAGTATACCTAAAAACCCAATATTTTACAAATTATAATTGTATTGCTCAAAATAGTCAATAATTATGCATATGTATATATGTAGTGCTGATATATGTAGGTTTATGGCACCATGGGTAAAGTCCATAAATGTCTGAATGAGGCAGGTTCACACTCTGCAAAGTCTAAACAATAATATGAACACGGCTGTGAACTTCTATGGAAGTTCATAGATTACCTTAGTTGTCTTCTGTAAATTAGAAGAACCTATACATTCCAGTGCATGGTTTTGATGTATAAATCTGTTACACAGAGTAGCGTGCCTAGGCTGGTTTGCATTCTACAGCCCTAATCTCTAGAATTAGAATTTGGTGATCAGTGGTCATTGTTAACACACCACAGCACACAATACGCAACAACGAAATGTGTCCTCTGCATTTAACCCATATGTGATATTGTGACATAGCAGTGGGCAGCTAATTCAGCGCCCAGGGAGCAGTGCTTGGGGTGGTACCTTGCTCAGGGTACCTCAGTGGTGCCTTGCTGGTCAAGCATTCAAACCAGCAATCTTTCTATTACAAGTGCGCTTCCCTAACCATGAAGCAACCACTCTAAACAAAGCATGTGCTTTATTCTGAATATTCTATCACCCACACATTTTCATTCACTTCCATGCCTGAGCTTTCTGGCCTAGCCAAATAACTAGGCTGTCCTCTCAATCTGTATCCATCTGAGATGGCTCTCCAAGGGCTTTCTTTAGTCCTCGTAAAAGTCTTTTTATTTTCATTTTCCAAGGGAATTTTGCCTATTTTTTCCTCCTTGTTATGTTTCTGGCTGGCTCATTATGAGCTATGAGATTCTTTCTCAAAAGGACCCTGATATCCCAAAGCCCTACAGGCAAATAACTTGGACCAGAATGACAACTTTTATATGATATTAATTAAAATCTATATCAATGCATTGTGTGCCAAGAGTTCTACAAAGGACATATTTTAGATGGTAATCCAGTATTCTAGCATACCACATAATCGGAATAAAAAATAAACCAACAAATAAAATGAGTTATTGACCAAAGAATTTTTACCAGGGATGGCTAATTCTTTCCATGGACAGTTATACCATCGTCTTCGATTAATTTTCTATGGCTTATATCACAGAAAAATAACTTGTCGATCTTTCTTAGGCATTACTAAGAACTTTACTAGCAAGACTGAAATATTGTCTTACAGTACACCAAAGAGCTTGCACTTGCAGAAAAAGCCCGTCAGCTGTATCAGATATCCCATAAAGCAAGTTCGATGCATGAAGTGTATTCAGATGATCCCCACTCCCTTATAATAACCCTGTTATTGTTACCTGTGTGCAGTATCCCCTATGCAGTGGGATAACTTACAAAAGGTGATTTGAGCATTTTGTGTCACTTTGGTAATATCGATCTAACACTTTGGAATCCACAAGCAAAGCCCCATGACTGAAGTCCTAGAAGAGACGCGCCATCCGAAAGTGGCAGGGCCTGACCATGATAGCAACAGGTGTCTGCCTCCTACACGCATCCATACCCATCAGGGCTCGCACCTCCGCCTGCCACGTTTCAGCTGCCAGCTCAGTGCTGCTGGTCAGGACAGGCAGAGAAGGTACAGGGGCCCATTTTAGTGCAAAGCAGCGTGTGAAGTGCAGATGAAACTGTTCTGATGGCCCAGATTTGTATCAATTCTTTCAAAGCAGAAGAGTTATGAAATAAAGGAAGGAACCGAAGTGAACAGGATCCTGTGCATCTACATTTCATCATTTTATTCTTTACATCGTGAATGCGGGATATACTGCGTAATACACTGCAGCACGGCAATTTCACATTCTGTCTATAGTTTTTTTCCCTTCCTTTCTCATTCTCACCAGTAAAGCAGCCCACTCGCTCAGGAAAGTAATGAAGACGTGTGCATCTGTCACCCAAGAGGGTAAAGGGCCTCAGCATAATGATGTTCCGCCTCACTGCTCTCCTACACCAACCATTCCCCATGCCCGTCCCCATCGGCAAACCACGCAGAAGGGAGGATGTAATATTTTTTCTTCTTTGAGTTTTGTTGATGACAGTTTCCTTTCTGCAGTCAGTTTCAAGCTGCCTTGCATGTTACCCACAGCAGTATATCTGAAAGTGGAACTTTTTATCATGCTGAAATCAATACAGTACAATTAATGTTGCTTGCATGGTTACATGCTTGCTTGTTGTCCACTTGTTTATTTGCTAACACCAACAAATGAAATTCTCTGAATTCTGAGGTAAATTCCACATGAAAAATACACAAAGTAACAGGTTTGTTTAAATACAGAGATTTTATTACTAAGGTGCTTACAAAAGTTCAAAAATTGGGTTGTGACCCAAATTTGGCTCGTGGAAAGTTCTGAAAGGGTCGCGAGGCAGAGCTGGAAATGGAAGCATTTTAAAGCCAGCAAGCCCCTATGCTGATCCACCATCAGATTTTCCCACCCAATCATAGAAATAACCTATATAAATGGGTTTTGGGTCTGTAAATGCTTACCGCAAAACCAGTGAACACTCAACCAATCACACCAAAATCACAGATGCTTAATTTAAAATGTACTGGCACATACAATCAGATTTGCGCGATAGGCATTGGATTGGCGTAAATTGCAGAGTGCACTGTGTAGCACTTGCTATGCACAGGACCAGTCTCTAGGTTCGGGGAGCAGCTATAATTGGTTAAATAGTAATAACACACCACAACCCAAGAGTTAGTTTTAAATTGCCAGCTTTTTTATAAAGAGAATGGAAGAAGTTAAAGCAATAAGAATTTTAAATTAGTATCAGATAAGACATTCACATAATCATTTAACATAAACATTTATATTCAAATGCAATGGACTCAGGTTTTACCCCCTTTCCTTTTGGGAGAGGAAACCTATTTGGTTTCAAAATCTAGTTTGAGCTCTGTTTAAATCCTAGGTTTAGTTTTATCTCAGTCTTAAATCCTTGTTTTAGTATTTCAATAAGTTATTTAGTTTTAACTCATTGTAGGCCTATTTTAGAATTCAACAACCGCGTTAGGCAGTCCATTCGGAGTCCACGCGATCCGAGGCAAAATGTTGCAGTTTATAGTGAATCCACTTGCATCGAAGATATCAAAAGCGTCAACTCCCAGCTTCACTGAATGAGAATCTGTCTCCTCGGTGCGACGTGATGGTGCAGGTGCTTTCAACGTGGGCGGCTCGCCATCATAGTCGATCTGAGTCCATACGTTCAGCATGGCCTCCAAACACTTCACTACTCTAGCAACACTTGCTCAAACTTAAGAAATAACGTCCAACATAACCACAGTCTATCACTACAGACAGAAACACAAAATACTTCCAAAGCTGAAAAATTAAACAAGACAACACTTATTTTTCTCCTTCTTTTCTTCGTTCACTGGTTAAACCTCACTAACCTATTCCTCATTTTTTTCCGCCCTCATCCTCTTCTGCCGGATTTTTTTTGACAAGAAACGACACAGTCATTCCAATTGGCTGACAACTTCGACACCTTAAAGTGATAAGATGCTTATTTTAGTGCCTAGACCAGAGGTGCCCAATCTTATCCGCAAAGGGCCGGTGTGTATGTAGGTTTTTGGGATAACCTGTAGGTCAGCTGTTCAAACCCAGGTGTGAGGACTCTTCAGCCAATTAGTCCTCTAATTAGTAATCTAATTAGGGAGTTGCAGCGAAAACCCGCATACACAGCAACCCTTTGCGGATAAGATTGGGCACCCCTGGCCTAGACTAATTGAATAATTCAATAACAAAATTGAAAAAAATATTTTAATCCTACGTATCTGATTCAATCTCTGCTTTTTTATAATATATATAATGAATTTTGCTCAACATATTCACTACTATTTATTCAAATATTTATTCATAAATTTTTATGAAGCTGCATACTTGATCATAGTGTTAATTTAAACCTATACTTGATATAGGGTCATGACTGATTTCGCATGGTAAAAACTGGGTTGCGGTTCAAAAAGGTTGAGAACCACTGCCATGGATTATAGGAAGAACATGCAAATTCCAGACAGAAAGACTAAAATCGCAACCCTGGTGGTTTGAGATGGCAGAACCGACCACTGAGTTAATGTGCCACCCCAAAGCAAATATAATACTATAATAAATTTAAAAAAACGGTTAGTGTTATATGCTACAAATATTCAGCAAAATGACAGACAATAATCCTGCTCGTTCATTTCCTTCCAAAATGCATTTTGCCAAATGTAATATATTCAAATCGGGCTGGTGTAAATTAAAATATGGTGGGCAGTCCCCAGTCTTCCCAGGAGATGCCAGCTGCTCTGAAACCAGAGAGAGAAAGCAGGCTGCTGAAGATCCCTACAGTGATTCTCTCAAGCTTCTCAAGGCCATTAAAGGGAATATCTAATCTAGGCTCTGATACTTGAACTGCCTTTCATTTTTCTTTTGAGGCTATCAGACATGGCCTGACTGACTGAATCAGTGTTCTCTAATCATGCTGAATCAGTCAGACGTGCAGCGCCTTCATAGTGCATGCTGATGCACTCTCCTGTCGGAGCATATGGGCATCATTACCACCAGACCCAGAGGCAGCCCAGCTCCACATTGACCTAAAACACACACGTTTTGAAATAGACTCTAAAGCCTATTCATCAACCAGTAATGAGTCAGGTTATTTTAGGCCTTTCCATGAGATAAAAAAGAGTGCAGAGAACGCCCATGCTGACTCTGTGACTATGCTATTGATTATCTATGCAGCAGAGTCAAGCCCTGCCGGCACCCCAAGGGGCAAAAGTAATTCTTCCAAAATGTGATTCTGTAAATTGAAAAATTTGCATATTGAATTGTATAATCAGTTTTTAAAACTCTGTGTGCTATAAATGGCAAAAATTCTGTCAAATATTCTGTCTGTGGCAGATTAAATGCAAATCACATAATGATCACACTTCCTTCTCTAATATAAGATGGTTCTGGGTTCGAAGACAGAAAAATTGCACCCATTGCATGCCCAATAAGGAATGATAAGATATGATGTCCTATAAAATGCCACAAAGTGATCCACAGCATTATATATTTATAATATTATATATAGTGCCAGTGAGATCTGCATATCCCAGCATGCCTCGCGAGTGCTCGTGTACATAGCCCTGAGTCTATGTGATTGTAAATAGCACTTGTATTGTTGTTGTTATGGTTATAGTTGCCTTCCCGATTGTGGCATGTATACTTGCCTGTGTCTTGTGTGTACCCTGTCTGATCTTCGCATGTTCTTAGCTTGTACTGTATAACTCTCCCACCGTGTGTGCACCTTGCAGTTTGGCGTCTGACGACCTTGTGGTTCCGCTGTATGTATTTGAGGGCTTGGTGGGGGATTGAGTGCCTGTTACAATCGACTTCAGGACTCTAATAAAGAGCATATTCTATCCGGGCAAGCAAGTCTCCTCGTCCTTCGTTGCTCTTGCGATGCCTCGGTCTGCCCGCCACTACAGTATTAAACCATTCATATTATTTTCCTTGTTTAACCAGTGTTTTTTTATATTTCACATTTCACCACTTATGCAATTTAGGTATTGCTGGAATTATTGCAGGACTTTATTCCTGAAAGCAAATATCACAAAGTCTACCAGTCTGTTGTAACTTACTTAAACATCATGTCTTTTAAATACAGGTAGGGACCTTTACAAACAGAGCAGGAAATTAAGCTCTCTCCCTTGCCAGGGGCGAGCAATTTTAGATAAAGGGCAAATACAGAAAACTGAAGACTAGTCTGCTGGCGGGGTCTCCTTAAAGCACAGGATTACCTGGGCCTCTGCTAAGAAGGGGCTTCAGCCAACCTTGTTTAATTAAATCTCACCCCCAAGGACCCCTAACCATGTTAATGTGCCTCCTCCCACTGGCTAGTAAAAAAACAATTGCATGTCGGATCACATTTTTACTGAACTACACAAATATTATTAGGTTCTACCCCAATTTGGAAACATGGAGGTGGGGTGAACATGGGGCAGATGACACCTTTGGGGCTCAGACACGAAGCTGGCTGCGCTTTAATGTGAGCTATACCTAAGATACATGCTTTTCTATCAGCCCATGAATATAATCTGTTTTCTGAGGCTGCCGGCAGGTGATAGGTTCAGAGCTCATATATACATCTAAACTTATTTAATCTCAGTTTCTCCTCAAGCATAATTTGTTTTAGGCTGTGTTTCTACCATGACCTGATGATGTTTAAACCTGAAACCACTATATAAAAAGTTAGACTAATGCAGGTTCGGCACACTGATACCTTGTAAGATTTAAAGACATAGAAAGACTAGACTAGATAGACTAGATCATATAATTCTCCTTTCTGAAATTCAGTGTAGCAGATAAAATGATAATAAAGTAGATGTGTTCCAATCAGAGTCCCCTGGGTCCTGTGTAAAACCTGATCCACAGATAAATTTACCTGAGAACAGGTGTGGCTCATCAGAGGCCAGGTATGATAGAAAACCTACTGGACGGTAGCTCTCCAGGACCGGAGTTGGAGACCCCTGGTCTATGTCAATCAATCAATGTATGCAGTTTAGTTCTATTTAGTTTAATTGCCCTCATTGGTCTTTTTTTTCCTTTAAAGATTCAAGATAAAAAGGTCCCACCTTATAGCTACTGATAATCTGTCTAGATGATTCACACAGATGTGAGAATGCCGCTCTCAGGCTAGAGAAGATAAACAAAGTAATTTATTAAAGGGCATCATCAGGGTCTTGTTGTGGATGAAACACTACAAATCCCCTTAAACACACTATGTCACCCACAGTGATCTAGAGATTAAGTGGCAAATTCAAAAGATGTTGCTTAAGGGAGTGATGTACTTTTGGTGACTGATGGTACATTCACCTGTGTTGATCTTCGGACCTTCAATAACACTAAAAACATGAGCACAGAAACCCAAAAGCTGTCAACAGAAAAAAATGGAATGGAAAATGGAATTTATTTACAGCCAACAATGTGTACATAACACAACACAACTGTAGTATCTGCATTCATTCATACAGCACGTAATGTAATCATAAATTAGGCTTTGTAGCTGTTTTAATTATGATATTGGACTCTTGCTCTTGGTTCAATTACAACTGGCTTTTAAATCATCCAGACAACTTAGCTCTAAATCAATGTTTCCCAATCCGGATCTGGGGACCCACAGACAGTGCTTGTTTCTGCTCCCAAAATATGGAGTGTCTGGCAGAGAGCTAGGAGGAAGCAAAAACATGGATTGGCAGTGGGTCCCCAAGGACCAGATTGGGAAACACTGCTCTGAATGAACATCTCCCTCATGGAATGAAAAAGAATCTCATGTTACCATCACCTTGGGTCCAAATCCTGCTTCACAGGTTACCCGCCGCAAGGGAGGTCATCTGCCCAGACCACCTGCAGATGGCTTCACACCTGCAGTTACTTAGCAATCTGTTAAGCAACTTAAGTTTACTGCAGTCACTGCTTCCATGTTCAGCTGTGTTCATCAATTCAGTCTTGCTGTTCCGTTTCTTGTCCTTTGGGTTTGGTTTTGTTTGTTCTAGTGTCATCAAGAATTCTGTACTGCTCTCCTGACCCTGGTTTGATCTATGATCTTAGCCTTGGTGATTCTAAATCAGCTGAGCAAGCTAGTCTCTCTGTGTACCTCGGAGTGAACAGCAACCTCTGGGAGGAAACGCCTGGCAGGCGGAAGGCCTGGCATCATATGCAGATACGACTTGAGGCTTCTCTCTTTATGAGCACCTTGTTTTATATTAAAGCACTATTTTTTCCATCCCATGCCTGTGACTGTTACTATTTATAATTTAAGATATCTTTCAATGCTAAAGTTTGTGTCAATAATTCATCATGCATGCAGTGTTGTAGGTTTTAGCCTTAGTGCTTTCAGAGTGCAAATATGTTGAAGGTTTAGAGCAGAGGAGACACACAGGGTGTCCATCCCATTGATACATAACAAAGAAAGGTCATGACTTGCCACCACTAATGGCACTAAAGCTGCATATTTTCCTGTTTCTCAGTCTTCGCTTAAACTCCAGCAGGAAAAACAGTATAAACCCCCCCCCCCCCCCCCCCCCCTCCCCCCCCCCCCCCCGCCCCCCCCCCCTCCCCCCCCACCGTCACCCGCGCACCGCGCCACACCAGCACCACAAGTCA
>JABJVO010000008.1:151747-191943 GCA_026770805.1 Boulengeromyrus knoepffleri
GGGGTGAAAAATGTTGTAAGCAGGGAAATAATTAATCAGTTCCCCCACCTAATACCGCCCTACCCTAACCAGCCACCCCCAGAGCCACCCCCCCCCCCCCCCTCCACCACACACACACACACAGACCTGTACTCATATCTTTGTGGAGACAGTCCATTAGTTCTCAATGGCAAAATCCTAATCCCAACAATGACAGCCTTAAGCCCTACCAAGCCCTAACCTTAACCATAACTAACCAAACAAAATACATTTTTACTTTTTTGATTGCATTCACAGATCTTTGAAGTGACCCAAAAATGGTCAAAATAACAACAAATCTAATCCACACACAATCACACACACACAGTCATACACCCCCATGATGGGGGAGAACATGCAAAATCCACTGTGCCACTGGGTAATCACAGGGGTCCCATCCAGGGAGCTCCTGCACCATATCCTGCATGGGAAAGGCTTCTGGACGTAACCTGACCTAAGGGATCTGCAAATGAAAGTGAACAGAATGAGAAGAGTGAAGCTTCTTCCTGCTGGCTGGGCTGCAGACAGGGGGTGCCGTACCTCGTTGTTTGCCAGCTGGAACCACGGCTGCTTCCCGTAGGTGAAGATCTCCCAGAGGATGACTCCGAAGCTCCACACGTCACTCTCCGTGGTGAACTTCCTGTACATGATGCTCTCCGGGGGCATCCAGCGGATTGGCAGCATGGTGTGTCCACCCACCTGTCATAGAGGGGGGGAGGTCAGGAAAGAAAGTCACAAGCATGCACACGGAGACCTCATTGTGGGGGGGGGGGGAGTATTGGCACCAGCAGAAACAAAACTGCACTGGGAAGGTTACAGGTTCGAATCCCATGACGGTTTTCAGCCTCACAACCATCAGCTGGGCTCCCATCAGAACTGTCGGCTGAAACTGAAACTGAAACCAGCGTATAATTTAAGCTGCTTTGGGTGAAAGCGATATCTGAGCAACGTGATTTGGAAAAATCAAACTTGTACTGTCTTCCATATGGCCTGTGCTCATTTAAGAGGCGGCATAAAGGAGCTGCATCCTTGATCGGAGGAGATCCCAGCGGGGAGAGCTCATGGCTGCCAAGACACGGGAGACAAAGCAGATAACTGCGATCACGCGGAGACTTAAACACACTCGCAGTCCCAGCCATACATTAATTGATTAAACAATAACACATAAATCATGACAGTACTCAGCTTCCATTACACCACGTCGCGTTAAAATCTATTTCCTATTCCCGTCGATCGCGCAGCATTAATCACTTCCATGGCATCACGGCAAGGATGAAGTTTCAATGGGCCGCTGGATGCTCTGGGCTCTAAGTGGTGTCTCCATAGTAATTACAGAGCTCATTAATACCAAACGTTACAAGGGTCAGGCTAGAGGCTGAATCAGTAAATACGAAGAAGGAGATCGTATTCCATCCATGGACGTGGATCCTGAAACCGATGGACCGCTCTGTTTACCACCATGCTGCGTAAGGAGCCCAGTTTAACAGGTTAAGCACTATTTTACAAGGAAAGCACACCTTAGAGCTTAAGGTAAATCTATAAACCAATGGGACGTAACCACACTGAATCGCTTTGTTAAAGAAGATTGAGTATATTCAGAACTGCATAGCCTTGCCAGCTTTATTCCTTCTAATTGGCATTAATGGCTGGTAATATTGTGTCCAGTCTTGTTTCTCAAGCACCTTCATTTCCTGCCTCTGTGTACGCATCTTCCTGTTAAAAATGCATTCGGCTTTTACATAAGAGGGGCACGTTCGCCGCGGTCTGTGAAAGCCAACGTGTGGGAGCAGGCAGCGCAACACACACCACCTGGAAGGAGAAACAGAAGCCACCTGGTAAATAATACACAGGGATGAATATTCAAGGGAAAATCCTGAAAGCGTCTCTAGCAGCAGATATGCACGTTACACACAGTGCATCAGCCCGCTGGAGTATGAGAGCCCCTTACAGAGGCTGCCTCCTGCCCTCAGAGGCTCCTCAAAGGAGGCGCGGACAGGCCTCTCACCTGCTGCTCGGCTCTAAGAGGCCTCTTAAAGGAGACGCGGGTAGGCCTCTCAAAGGAGGCGTGGGCAGGCCTCTCAAAGGAGGCATGGGCAGACCTCTCAATGGTGGCGTGGGCAGGCCTCTCAACGGAGGCGCGGACAGGCCTCTCACCTGCTGCTCGGCTCTCAGAGGTCTCTTAAAGGAGACATGGGTAGGCCTCTCAAAGGAGGCGTGGGCAGGCCTCTCAAAGGAGGCTTGGGCAGGCCTCTAAAAGGAGGCACTGGCAGACCTCTAAAAGGAGACACTGGCAGGCCTCTCACCTACTGCTGGGCTCTCAGAGGTCTCTTAAAGGAGACATGGGTAGGCCTCTCAAAGGAGGCGTGGGCAGGTCTCTCAAAGGAGGCTTGGGCAGGTCTCTAAAAGGAGGCACTGGCAGACCTCTAAAAGGAGACACTGGCAGGCCTCTCACCTACTGCTGGGCTCTCAGAGGCCTTGAGAAGCTGAATGATGCCCCCCCCCCCATCTCCACCTCTCCTCCAACCATACTCAAACAGCCCTGGACAAGCCCTTAGTTTCCAAACATTTTAAATGTTCAGGAACATTCTGGAAGGTTAAGCAGAGTGTACCACAGCTGCCTCTTAGGATTAGCAAAAGGAAAAAAAAACATGAATAGTGTGACCATATAACCCAAGCCAGGGAGGACACTTCGAGCTACTATTTTAAAACTGAAAGGCTTCTGTGTTTTTATAAATCATTCAGTTCTTATGCTTTGACTGGTTTCCTTGATAAAATACTTATCTAGCTGTTTCACATTAACAGTGACACTCACGATAGGAGCCTGACCAATCAGCACACAGCAAGAACTCAGTGAATTAAGTGAAATCGAGGTCCTTTTAACTGAAATGTTAATTCAGAAATCCTGTCCCAGCTCCATCTGTCCTCCATGACATAGATTATCTGGTCAACCTAAATATGAAGAAACTAATGATCACACATAGACAAGTAGTCGTCCAAAAAACACAAGATTAAGTGCCGTATAACCACATGTTATCACCTAGTGACGCTGTAGTCATCGTAACGTTACAGCACAGTGCATTACTCACGTGTTTAGGTGATGCTGGTGCACATACATATGCAGTACATAATACTTGATATATGATAATAAACAAATGTGTCACTGTTTAGTGCATTTACTATACTGTACTTTTTATTGTTATTCAGACTATACCATATAGCCTAGGTGTATAGTAGGCTATACCATCTAGGTTTGTGTAAGTACATTCTATGATGTTCACACAACAATAAAATTGCCTTCTCTGAACATATCCCTGTCATTAAGTGATGCATGATTGTACTGGCAACATGATTATTTTAAATTTTACCATGCGTTACCCAAATGTCTTTTGTATTAGTTGTTAAAACACTCACTATGCCGTTAATTATTGTTTTGTATTGAATGATTTCAGTCTTACAATGACCAGATGTATTTTTGAGTTTGCCTACTACGGTTATCAATTTTACACTGTCGGTGTGAGTATAGCTGTGGAATAAGAAGGTAAAAAAATATAATAGCATATTCAGTCAGGCCCGGCTACTCTTATGAGAATGATTTTCCTTTCCCTTTATTTGTGAAGTAGCTGATGAAATACACTGATAGCCACTAAGCCACAACATACTACAGTGGCACTGATGAGATATAGTTACATTTCTTAGCTTTAGATTGTTATTTAGACTGCGTCGCATGGCTGGCGCGCACGGCACAGTGCAGGGAGACACGCAGT
Source organism: Boulengeromyrus knoepffleri (assembly GCA_026770805.1). NCBI lineage: Eukaryota > Metazoa > Chordata > Actinopteri > Osteoglossiformes > Mormyridae > Boulengeromyrus > Boulengeromyrus knoepffleri. The sequence goes on from JABJVO010000008.1 coordinate 155,530, forward strand.
ATGGTCCAGATCCACATCGCATGCCACGGTGCATCGCCGCCAGCCCTTCATATTTCAGCTGGGCCTCAGCTCTGTGTACCTGCCTCTACATTAAACACAGTGTAATATTGATGTAGACGGCAGCCGCTCCTCTGGAGAGCCATTCCGCCGGCATTGTGACTAGTGGGGCCTGCCGCTCCATTTCCAAAGCCGCTGCACCTGGGACTGATCATTGCACGTGCTACATTGTTTCGGGCGTGGTATTTTCAGCCCACCGCGTTCCCCGCGGACTCGTCTCGTGGGCCCTGTAATGGGATGCATTCCGCTGCCACGGCAACATCGCAGCGGCGACTTGCCCTTACAGGAGATTAGGTTCAAAGCCCCTTGCCCCCCCCCCCCCTCAATGTCTGGGTTTTTTTTCAGGTGGGGGCCTGCCCACCTCCTCCCCCGGCAGACACTGGCGGACTGACTGGCTTGCTGACGTTTAGCAGAAGCCGCGGAAACGCGCCTTCCTTCGCGATGCTCAGCATGGAGATAAGGCCAGGGAGACAAAAATGGGATGAGGGAAGCCTTGACAACAGAGTCCTGTCCGTCAGTTTCGCTTTCTTCCCTGACTGACAGCCTGTGCCAAAGCCAACCGGATCCGGCAAACAAACGCACGGTATTCCAGCAGCGGTGATAACGATGTGGTACACTTCAGCATGAAGCCGTGCAGCATGGCCTCACTTGGGCCGGCTTTGTGCATGACGGTGGCTGTGTCAGTGCTCGTGATAGATAAAACCAACTTGAGAAACATATATTAATCTAAATGAGGTGTTTTTTTCCCCTCGCAGTGAGCCGCCGCCCACACACCCTGGCTGCGAATGCGGTTACATTAGCCATAGCCTTACCGCGGAGACGGGGGGGCCCTTAGCAGAGGCCGTGCTAATGTGAGATTGTGCCAAGCCAGTACAATTAGCTGGACAAGGTGAAAATAAATGAGAAAATGTGCAAAATAAGACTAGAAATGAACCCCATTTTCCTAGTCAATGCTTTGCCTTCATTCTAGCCGCTATTGTCTGGAGACAAGAGATGCATGGACAAAGTAAGGGAGTTCAATCAGCATGCGGCCTGGCCCACATTGGAAGGCATTTTTAGCATAACAAAAAGATGAGGTGATTATCTTGTTGCAGATACTGATGCTGATGTTGATTCTGAGGCTAACAGTGCGGACTTTGATGCTATTGTGGTTTGTTTCTGATCTAGTTCCCGATGTGGACATTGATGCTAATCTGAAGCTCACGTCCTGTTAAAATGGTTTGTCATGTAGTTTATAACACAACCTACCACATGAATAATACAGCTTCACTATTTGGGGGCCAACATAGAATTTTCTTCGACGCGACTGAGATCTCCACTATGCAACTGATCACACCCAAGCTGACAAAATAAACCCCCCCCCCCCCCCCCCCCCCCCGGCATCAGTGCTGGGAGAAAAGCCTCTGTAGGGAGAAGGGCATGAAAGAACTGAGGCAACTCATATCTAAGTGGGGAAGAGAAATGGCAACACATTATGACCACATCCAGCCCAATCCAAGTCATCCGGCCCAATCCAAGGCATCCGGCCCAATCCAAGGCATCCTGCATCCGGCCCAATCCAAGGCATCCTGCATCCGGACCAATCCAAGGCATCCGGCATCCGGCCCAATCCAAGGCATCCGGCCCAATCCAAGGCATCCGGCATCCAGCCCAATCCAAGGCATTCAGCCCAATCCAAGGCATCCAACCCAATCCATGGCATCCGGCCCAATCCAAGGCATCTGGCCCAATCCAAGGCATCCAGCCCAATCCAAGGCATCCGGCCCAATCCAAGGCATCTGGCCCAATTCAAGGCATGCAGTCCAATCCAAGGCATCCGGCATCCAGCCCAATCCAAGGCATCCAACCCAATCCATGGCATCTGGCCCAATCCAAGGCATCCAACCCAATCCAAGGCATCTGGCCCAATCCAAGGCATCTGGCATCTGGCATCTGGCCCAATCCAAGGCATCCGGCGGAAATATTTATGGCAAGATCCAACTGCTACAAGCACTAAAATTAGGAACAGACATTTTTTTATAAAATAACATCTCTACACCTCAAAATTCCTTTCTCAAAAAGTTTTATCATTGCCAGTGAATTTAAAAGTGCAGTCCAGGGTGGATGCAAGAACTTCTTTGTGTGGTTTTATTTCCATACTTATAGAAAGCTATTGCTCTGTAAACAGGACTGTGTGACATGGGGTTTTAAGCAACAGACCAGAGTTTATGTTGTGCTTTCTATTTTAAAGGATTAGATAGAAACAATGGGTAATGTGGGGGTGGGGGGGTGGGGGGGGGGTCCAAAGGACTTCGTGTGTAGCAGAAACAAAGTTCTATTTCAACAGCAAAGGCAACAAATGATAAAAAATAAGGGACTGGCATCTGCTGCTCTCTCGAGGCTCTGCTCCAATACACACTCATCAGAGGAAGGCAGAGGTACTGGGGAACACTTTGGAGAAGCAATGGGAATTTCTGCTAAACTGGGCCAGTCACCAACTAATCCCCCTTTGCAATGCTCGCTCTTATGCTCTAACAGTACTGTGTGGATTTCTGCTGTCCTATCTTGTTGCCTTTCATCCCAGCTCCTCTTTCTCTGCTTCAGGTGAGCTGTGTCCGTTAACCCCTAGACAGACTGCTTCACGCACGCTTTTTATTGTGATGAGATACTGTCATTATTCACAGATGAAATCAATGTTTTGTATATTGAAAATGCCAGCAAAGACTTTCTCATCCCTGTACAGAAATACAAATGTTTCCATGTAGGAGAAATAAATAGTAACTGCACACCATTAAAATCTTCTAGGACTTACATCACCAGTGCAGCAAAAATGTGTGGTGAGAGTATTGTGGTATGTTAGCTGTAAAGCAGCTTCTGTTGAGGATAAAAGAACAAATGAATGAACAAAAGAAGAAGAATAACTAAAATGTGTCTAGTATTACTCTTCCTGGTGTACAATTGTACCCATATGTTTGGAATTTCCAATCCATGACCCCAGAGCAGCAGAACAGTCTGTTCAAGAAAAATCGCATGTTACAACTAATATTTTATTTTCCATAGCTGTTGTTTGCTGGATCCCACAATAATCTCCACTGACTATTTGTGGTGAAGAAGATCATACTTTTTAGCTGGGAATTGTTGCACAAAGGACGCGCTGAGCTCCAGCAGCAAGCCTCCTGGGGCCCACTGCAGCCCCAAGGCCTGAGAGAAGTACTTTCTCCAGTAGATAGCAGGTCTCTGCTGGCAATGACATTGAAATGTGAAGGAGGGATATTGAATCTTGCACCTTAAACAAACACACAAAAGGTTAATACAGAGACGTGACAGTCATTATATTTCCCCGTTCTCACTCAAAGTCATGGATCAGAATCGTTTTAAAGTCAAAACCCATCATTTTTACACTGTTCTTTGTTCCACTGTCAGTCCCCCAGGGTCTTGTCTTCACTATAAATACATACCATCTGCTCACTTGAAAACTGCTCAAATTTGTCAGAAAAAAATGGCTTTACATTCTCATTGCCCACAGAATAAAGGAGGGATTATTGGTACAAAGAGCAAATGTCAATCGTACAATGAAGAGGTGGGTAGAACTGACAGTCTTACATCAGCTGTAAAAGCCAACTGACAACATTACAGTTCCCAGTCTAATTTAAATAAAATAGTTCTTAGCATTACTACATCAATGCAACATTTGGATACAGCAAAATGATATGAAAGCCTGTAGTTCCCACTTCCCACAAAATCTCATCAGGAAACCCATGAGCACAAAACGAACCGCAAAACATCCCTTTGGTTAAAGACAAACTGAAATATAACGGGGATGAATATGCTAGTTCCGTATCTGTTTTTTTTTTTTTAAATACGCGTCACGCACCCAGGACCCGTGCTGTTTGCCAATGCCTGCCGGCTGAGTTGTGGCAGCGGCAATGAAACCCCGCTCAGCTGTGCCGGCTTGGATTTTGGCAGATGGGTGTTTTAGCCTGTTGGCTGCCTGTCACAAGCAGGTATTCAAGAAGCAAAGTTGCATGAGGCTGCTAAGATGCTTTGTACTGTAGATGTTAGGGAGGCAGGCAGGATGCAGAGTGGGCTTCTCCGTGCCTGAATTCTCAGAGGAGGCCTGGATCAGCTTGACTGCAGTTATTTGATCAGGTTGCTTGTCCCTGGGGTGCGATCTTCAGTGGTTTCCCCTGTCGCATTAATGCCACTACCTCCTGATTACAAAGGAGAATTTGAAGAGTGTGGGAAATTAAATACCAGCCATTTACAGCTCCCAAGTCCAGGAAAAACCTCATTCAAAATACTTGGCTGCTTTTATCACTTTGAAGCTGCCATATTGATGCCACAAGCATTATATGCAAGATATTTATGTGTAAGCTATATGCACAAGCTAACATACATTATTATTTACATGTAAGCTATATGCACAAGCTAACACACATTATTATTTACATGTAAGCTATATGCACATGCTAACATACATTATTATTTATATGTAAGCCATATGCACAAGCTAACATACATTATTCTACTGCATGCAACCTAAAACAGGCTTCCTTTTACCAATAATTATTTCTAATGTAATTCAGTGACTTTATCCGGTGTTGATTGGATCGTGGTTCCTCTTCTATGGCAAAGCTAGGTCAGGTGTGTGCTGGCTAAACATCTGTCATTTTTATGTTCCAGCAGAGTTTTCACTTTCTTGGGTTAGAATTTAAAAAGTTTTGCCTCTGAAGTTGACAGTATTTATATATTATTTATTTATTCACTGATTTCTAAAAATTGCGAATACTGTACATTTAAACATAAAAATGATCAGGAACAGAATCTATCAATTATTCCCCCGATTTGGATAAAAATGCAGACAAAATTGTAAAATATAAAATTATATTACATTTATGTAAATATATACATATATAAATTAGATATTTTATATTAATTATATTAATTCTTTATATCTTCTTTAGTTCTGTTGGTGAGTTGGTGAGTGGCTGGATTATGAGCTGATTCGTAATAAACTGATCTGCCATAATGTTGAAACCACTGACAGGTGAAGTGAATAACATTGATTATCTCGTTAAAATGCCACTTGTCAAGGGTGCCATTGTGTATTAGGCAAGGGAACAGTCAGTTCTTGAAGTTCGTGTTGGAAGCTGGAAAAATTGCCAAGCATAAGGACCTGAGCAACTTTGACAAGGGCCAAATTGTGACAGCTAGACAACTGGGTCACAGCACCTCCAAAACCACTGCCAAATGCATCTACAATGGGCATGTGAGTGTCAGAACTGGACCATGGAACAATGGAAGAAGGAAGCCTGGTTTAATGAGTCACGTTTCTGTAACATCATCTGGATGGCTGGGTGCAGGTGTGTGTTTGTCATTTACTTGGGGAAGAGATGGCACTGGGATGCTGGCAGAGGCAATGGGATGCTTTGGCCAATATTCTGCTGAGAAACCTTGGGTCCTGGCTTTTATGTGGATGTTACTTTGCCAAGCACTACCTGCCTAAACATTGTTGCAGACCAAGTACACCCTTTCATGGCAACAGTATTCCCTGACTGCAATGGCCTCTTTCAGCAGTAAAATGTGGCCTGCCACACTGCAAAAATGTTTGAAGAATGGTTTGAGGTAGTGTTGGGCGATATCGTATCGATATTATATCACACATGAGCAATAATCACCAGGACTTCAGATGATGTTCGGAACATTTGGCCAGATGCCAGTTTTTTTGTTACTATACGGAAGTTTATTTATGCTCACAATTTGTTAGACAGATTAGTAGTATGGCTAAAATATTAATGAGATGTTTTTTGTGACACCCAAAAGTTAGAAATCTGTATAAACCTGATGTATCTTTATGTTTATTAAATTTGGTTAGCGAAGCACACCCCATAATAATGTTTTGGTATTCTATGATTTTGTATACTTTAGTGCAATATGCACTGTAGCAGGGCAAGCCACATAATACTGTTCTGGTATACTATGGTATGGTATACTTCAGTGTGACATGCACTGTAGCAGGGCACGCCACATAATACTGTTCTGGTATACTATGGTATGGTATACTTCAGTGTGACATGCACTGTAGCGGGGCACACCACATAATACTGTTCTGGTATACTATGGTATGGTATACTTCAGTGTGACATGCACTGTAGTGGGGCACGCCACATAATACTGTTCTGGTATACTATGGTATGGTATACTTCAGTGTGACATGCACTGTAGCGGGGCATGCCACATAATACTGTTCTGGTATACTATGGTTAGCTATTCTTCAATGCGATATGCACTGAAGTGGCGGTGAAGAAAGGAATTGCTCAGCAGCATCTTTTAGAAGAGAGGGGTCTTGTGGCGCCCATGCCTCGATAGGTCAGAGTTGTTTTGGTGCCATGAGGAGGACCTACACAATTTTAGGCAAATGGTTTTTATGTTATGGCTGATCTGTGTATAACTATTCTCAAACTACAATTACTGTATGAGTAGAGTGCAGTAAATACGCACACATTTGTCTTTTGATCTACTTTAACCGAGCCCCTAAGCCAACTCACATTCATCTGACTTGACACTCGCCTTCAGACTCTTACACACATACAAAAAATTTTATGATTAATCTATCCATTATATACCTAAAATTAGCTACATCAGAAGCTCAATTTCAATTTAGAGATTGGGGAACTAATTGACAAGTGGGGGTGTGTGGATCAGTGGGTAAGATGTTATGCTAGTGATCAGAAGGTTACCAGTTCAAGTTCCAGAATCAGCAGAGCAAGACATTCACTCTCATTTGGTCCCAGAACTAATGACTGCTTTCTTAATTGTGCATTACTTTGAATTGAATAATCAATTTAATTTTAGAAATAATAAACACCAGCAAAGCAACCACCTTTAACCTTGATTAATTAGTCCAAACAGCTCCCATTGTACAGCAAGAGGTCATTCTAAAAAAACTATACTGCAGCACTTTCATGTTCTCTCTGCTGAGGTTGTGACTATTACAATTTTGCCTCACTATAGGCGATGCAACTAAAGCTTCACCATGCCAATGGGCACTTAAATTTATAGAACTAAAATGTTTGGAATTCATTTTAATATGTTGACACCAAAGACACTTTCTCAGTATGGGATCAATTGTTAGTTCTCATTTAAACACTTGAAAAAGATCAGTATCATACAGGAGCAGTGTAGCTGTCTAAATATTAATGAAGAGAAAGTAAACCAGTTTCTCAGCAATTCTGGCTCTAATTTCATCCATGCAGTGCCTTCATTAGTACTATAAGCAATGTAATCAGTAATGATTCTCTGGGCAAATCACACATACAGTACAATTAATTATAAGCCAATTACACTTAAGAAAATAAATGTAGCATAAATGTAGGTGATTGTCTGTGTTAAGTGACTTGGATCCTTTATGTGCTGTTCGTGCCAGCAGTCCTGTTTTAGGTGGAGGAACAGCAGCACATAACATGGCAGGAGGCCTTTGAAACCCCAGGCGATATTAATATCCCCTCCTGTGCCTACAGACCCCCCAGAATATCTCAATCCCCAACTTTAGAGCCAGCCTGACTTTACAAGTGTATCTTGTAACATTTCTATCCTCTTACTTCTAAGCCCTTCTATATTTGTAAACCAAATGGGAATTGGACAGCTTTGCTTGTCCAACACTTTGTATCCAAGGTCAGCTTGTGACAGCGCCTGTGTAATTATCTCTGGACAGTAATTCACAGGCTCCTTCAGCACTTCGGGTCAAAGGCCCTTGTGACGCATCCTTATCTGCTTCATTCTCCCGCTCTCAAAGCCATCACTAAAAGCAGTCCCATACACCCTCTTTTGTTTTAAGCAAAGCTAGTCTCCAAGGTGAAGGTCATGACCCACAGAATGCCGCCTGCGCACTGGAGTAACTCCAGGGTGAATTGTTGGGGTCCCAGTGACATAGTGTGCCATAAAAATCCAGTATCGATCTGACCTGGTTATGAATCGCAATGATATACAGTCTGCTTACAGAAAACGAGGTACTTTAATGGCATGTCTTTACATTCATCAAACTCTCCATGGACTTTTAAATGTATTTCTACAACTGATACAGCCCCGGGGTCTACTGCAGATTCTTATTCATTAAAAGCTCAATCTAAACTTTACACTTGGGTGTGCCGTCAGCGTAAGACCTGACTGAGTGTCCCGATGATGATGATTATGATGACATGGATAACCTGAAGAGAGCTGGGATTTCTCAGAAGGGTTTCTCACTCTGGCTCCAGTATAAATGGAAAGCAGGGAAAGGTATTAAAAGAGTAAGAGGTGATTGCTACCAAGGCAAGGATTAACATATGTCCTAGACCTATTGTGCCTCAGTCCTTCTTCTGTAATTCTACAGTGTGACTGCTCATGGTTTTGTTTTTGTTAAGCTATAGTAATGTAGAGCACCAGTGGGATTTTCTAGTAGTTGGCACAGGATCTGGTTGTCTTTAGAATAAATTTTTATGGTTTGTGCAAAATCACATCAAAAAGCTCATAAGTCCTTAAGAAACTCAATCAAATTCCACTATGATCTTCTAAACCAAACAGGCCATGTATAGAACTTACACTGATGGGCTGGTAACATATTCCATCTAGCAGCAGCAGATTAATCAATATCAATTTAATTTTCAGTCGGGGACTCTGACATGCATTTACTAATGCTGCTTAATTGAAATGCACAAGACATTTCTAGCAATGCTCATATAAGAGCTGGTTTATATGGGACTTTGGCACTTCATTGTACCAGAATGGTTTGTGCCTGCACATGTGTTTTGTTTTCGTTTTGTTTAACTGAACTGTATTATATGGACAAAAGTATAGGGAAACCCAGCCATTACACCTACAGGAACTTATATGACATCCCATTCAAAATCCATAGGTGTCAATATTAAGGAGTCGTTTATGGAGTATGTCTGTGGGAATTTTTGCCCATTCACCCAAAAGAGTATTTATGAGGTCAGGCACTGGTGTTGGATGTGAAGGCCTGGCTCACAACCTCCATTCTCCATTCCCAAAGTTATTCAATGGAGTTGAGGTCGGCTCTGCGTGGTCCAGTCAAGTACTTCCACAGCAAAATCATCCAACCATGTCTGTATGGACCTTTGTTTTATGCATTGGGGTACAGTTATGCTGGAACAGAAAAGGGCCTTCCCCAAACTCTACCCACAAAGCTGGAACCTCCCCATTTCCCCAAACTCTACCCACAAAGCTGGAACCGCCCCACTTCCCCAAACTCTACCCACAAAGCTGGAACCTCCCCACTTCCCCAAACTCTACCCACAAAGCTGGAACCTCCCCATTTCCCCAAACTGTACCCACAAAGCTGGAACCTTATGACCTTAATCTAGAACAATGAAAATTACATAATGAGGGTTTGATTCACCTTGTTTGCTGTGATGAAACACATTCATCAGCACATCCTCCAGAGTGACACAGTTGCTAATATTTGCTTTTGCACTAGTTTATGTGTCGTGAATATTAACAGTGGCTCGCCTGCTGTGGCCTCCCTCAAAGCGATCTGTCCACACTTTTGGCAGAGATTCCATCTCAGTGGAATACACAGCAAGTAACTGATAACAGATGGTGACAGCAGAAGGTTATTATTCTACAACAAAAGGCTAATTGGTTTTATTGCTAACCCCCCCAAAATAAATAAATAGAATTTCTTCCACTTAATTCTTGAACGTCCTTTTAGATCACCCCAAATTAGTGGGTCAAGATGCAAAAAATATTGAGATCAAGAACATAGGCCAAATAATAATAATAATAATAATAATAATAATAATAATAATTGTGGTTGTATTTGTAATAATAATAATCAGTTACAATCAGTAATAATTAGTAATTTATAAACACATTCATAGCATATATAAAAACACATTCATAGCATACATATAGTATATATAATGCATTATGATGGTCAGTATAAGCATTTAAGGAGGCTTTGTACTGCAATATAAAGGTATCTATAGTTTATTTTAGATGAGCACTTCATAAGGCAGTCATTATGCATAATACACATGCGTATAATGTGTTATGCCTTTTAATACATATTTATAGCCATGTTTATAATGCTTTATGAATGCATTATGATGCATTATGAATGTGTTTATAAATTACTAAAAGCATGGCCCTAAGTAAAGTGTTACATAATAATCTCCACTAATAACAAAATGTGACCCTGGACCTGCAAAACTTAAAAAGGTAGTCAACACCAACACCCTAATGCAAAACTATTTTCTGCAAGATGTTAGCCCTGGCAGACTTAGCCAGCATATTCACATTAGGTAATGGAGCCTTTCCCACTAAAAGGAGAAAGAAAGGAATGAGGAACGAAATAAAGTATGAGGATAAAATAAAAAGGTTTAAAGGAAGATAGATGGTATTTTGTATAAGTGCATTTATGTGTTTTATATTAATTTTCACCAGAAATAGATGGTTTATGTAACAAAACAAATCCAAAAGGATTCATTACATTTCTCAAATCAGTCTTCATATAAACTAATTTCTTTGATAAATGGACACAGCATGAGTTCCCAAAACCAAGGAAATCAGAAGTACTTTGTCCATTTTCGACAACTCCTTTCTCATTTACAGTAAATGGCCAATAATTTTGACACCAGCTTGTCCAACATCCAAAATTCTGAAGCCAAGAATATTAATTTGATGCCTCTCCACCCTTTGCTGCTATATTAATGGGTGATATTTTGTGACCGCTTTCCATTAGATGTGGGAAAACTGAAGAGCAAATTTCCAAAACTCACTCAGTTTACAGGAGAAGTGGATGGGATAAGTTTGCAAGAAACTACCATTTCTGTGGACTTTTGGAAATTTAACAAAACTTATTAATTGGACTGCATGAGGACTGAGTGAGTTTTGGTCCTGTAACATATGATGAGGAAGCCAGACAAAGCAAAAAAGATGGAAAGAGTTTTGGAAATTTGCTCTTGAATTTCTGGTGGGAATTGCTGCCATTTAGTCTGGGCATTGATGTTGGGTGATCAGGTTCATTTTCTGTGTGACCTATGGTTTCCCAGGTGTTCCCTCTTGCAGTTGACCAGGTCAGCTCTAGCAGGACAGAAATTTAGTGAACTGGTTGGTTGGAAAGTTGGCATCCTCTCATATGGTGCCAAGTTATAAGTCAATTACCTCCTCTGTACAACCAGCCAATGACTGATGTGCTTAATTTTTTTTTTTTTTTTTTTTTTTTTTTTTTTTTTTTATATTTATATTTTATATGTATATATTTGAGCACTGACCCAAGGAGATGCTTTTCATCTCATTGTATATGTAAAAATATGTATAATGACAATAAAAGGCATTCTATTCTATTCTATTCTATTCTATTCTAATTCTGCACCTGTCACAAATGGGTGTAGCTTGATTTGCCTCTATTTCATAGAGGTAACTACATACGTTTGGGCATATTCTGTACGTTTAGAATGAGCTGCTGCAATCTGTATATATTTCACAGGATTACAACCATCAAAGGGAATTTACATACAAATAATTCTCAGTCATTAGGTCACATGAACATCACAAATCTTGTGGGAGGAAACAGGAATTCCTAGAAACAAACCACATTTACTAATGGCTTGTAAGGTCCTTGCGTTTCATTTGTTTTTTTTTTCCCCCATATTTTATTGAGTTGTATTTCCTTTTTATATCTGCAATCATATGAAGTGTATATGCATCAAAGTAGTTATGTAACTTCAATTCAATAGCAATTCAAGGGATAAAATGACTAAGTCAAAAAGCTTTCCCTCTTGGTGATGTATGAACCATGCCATACATACAGGGTTTATTTATGAGTTATGAAACGTGAACATGGAGGGAATACATTGTATTCAGTACCAATTGAGGTTATCTGAAGGACAGAATACAGAGGCGTTCTTTTCAGGAAAGAATGTTTATTTACCTGTATGACAATTATTTTAATGGAGGCTTAAGGCTTAATTCTGTATATAATTACAAAGATTTAAAATTACCATAATAATGATTCTTACATTTGAAACATTCCTAAAAGATGATCCCATAACTGCAACACAGACATGTTCTTGTTGATGTATTGGAAAGCCAAATTCCTTTTATTAATCGTTCTTGGGCAAATGTGGGAGAATTGAAGAATATGGTACATTTGTGACCCAACTGAAAAAGCTTAAGCCACTTTACATAGAAAATAAACAGCTGTAGACTGCAAAAGGATAGGGATTTGTGGATTTAAGATTTATATGTGTATATCAGAACAGAAGTGTTGTATCGTGGAAATGTGCAGTTTTATATAAGAGCAAGGGATGGATCAAAGACAAAACTGCATTTCATGGTCTTGTTTTTTCTAAATAATTTTATGTAATTTAATTATATACATAATCCCATCCCATTACAAGCCCCCCTTGTGCACTGTGTGCCTCTGAATGGCTTCCAGGGTTACCATGATTCTGTATTGGATCAGAGCTTATCTCCAGTCTCCAAGATGGCTGCATTTCTGTATATATAAGATCCTTTCCAGTATATTAATTAATTTTAAATGATACTAGGTTTGCCTGACACTCAGCATGACTAATACATTTATTTCCTCATATAATTTACTGAAATTCTGTGATTCAATATTTTGTAGCTTGAGTATAAAGTTTTGGGGATTAAGTGTTTTGTACAACTTTGTTCTATCCTAAAACCATTATAATAGCACTAAGGTCCTAAGATTCCTAAGAAATAAATGTTTCTAATATTTATTTTCTTACGACATCATAAGGATATAAATACTTTGATTTTCCAATGCTGAATTCTTTCCAGTGCCATTCCAGGAAAAGAGCCTCAATCCCAAGTACAGAGTATTGCCAGGTCATTATGCTGGTTGGCGGCAGAGTACTCCGCAGTCCCCTTCAACGACCACACCAAAACATCACATTTCATGTGCCCAGGGTGTGAAAGCATGAGAGCATGAGAGCATGAGACTCACGGCGACTGCACCTCAAGCGGAGCTCTGAAAGGGCAACCTCATTAACAATAAAATTAAGGCTGATTGAGCTAGATTGCATAATGTTATGCTTAGTAATTAACAAACCATTGGATGCCCACAGGGGTTTCCATCTTTAACAGCATTTAATGAAGCAGATCAGAGGACTGCAGTAGCGTGTGAAGATTGGGAAAATACCAGCCGACATCCAGACTTGCTCAAGAGGTGGTATAAGGTCTGTAGGGTGGGGTTTCTCTCACGAGGGTGACCCAGTGCTGCAGCGATCACCTTTATGGGAGACCCCCAACTATGTCACCTGTCCTGGAGTGCACACAATACGACACATGAGGAAAGCTAATAACAACACCAGCAGTATGTGCAGTAAATGTTTCACAAGCAGATGGTGGGGGACAGTACTAGTGGAGTAGGATTGCACTGTACTTCATGCAGTTACTAATTTATTACCAAACTTCAGCATGCGGAGCTGAATAATTTAGAAATTCAATTAAAATGGCCAAACTCTGCTCCGTAAAATTTAGCTCTGCTTCATTAAGCTTGCAGAAGACCTAAAAGCTGCCATTGTAAGAGATTTTCATAATGGCTGACAGTATAAATTTAACCAATAGTTAAATAATTATAATGTAGTTTGTGGCATGCCTTTCAAAAAATGCTGCATTCCTCTATTTGAAAAGCATGAAATATTTATGCAATCTAAATATCTTAGAAGAGCACAAAGTGTTCCAGAATGACTGATCTTTTGACTGCAATTTTGAACACCTTTAACTTTTGGATGACATTTCACTTATCATGCGATGACTTTGAAAACAAAATGTAGGTATGTCAGCAATTGAGATACACCTTGAACTTTTTCATCTGTAATGCAATTTGCATTCTATTTTTTGATGTTACATTAATTAGCACACAGAGCATGCTTGTACACATACTGATATACTTGCAATGTGTTGATGAAAATGGCATTTCGAAAGACAGCTTCATACAAATAAAAACAAGTACTTAAGACTCATTAATCTGTGTCCCTATAATGTTACAACATGTAATAAAACATTTCCATGTTCCAATAAAACATGTACCAAAAAAAGCTGTGTTTACCTAAACATACAAACATCCAACAGAAATGATCATGAGTCATGACAGTCCCATTATGATAAATGGTATCGAATGAACTTAACCCAAGTGCTTGGAATACAGCGCTAACCACATTGGGGCCCGGTTTCTGCGTTGGTGCACTTGTTGGTGCAGACTGTCACTGATGGGCATGGCCTCAGCAAGGCTGCTGTGTCCTACATCTCTGCATACATTGATCACATTTCTTTTGCCCCATGTGCACAACTACATACAATGTCCAGTAGGAGGGGATGCCTTGCATGACACTAAAAGTGGTTTGCATGCCAAGGCAGGCATACCTGGCATTGTAGGTGCAGTGGATGGAACCTTCAACCCTATTCATATTTGCAGCCTGTTGAATCCCACCTACTCTTGTCGAAAAGGGTTCTTGGCTCTAGGCCTAAATGTCCAGGTGATATGCAACCATGAAAGACATTTTACAGACATTGCCACCAAGTTGCCTTGGAGTACACATGATGCTTGTATCTGGTCCAGTTTTGAAGTGAGTCAGATGGCAAAGGATGGTGTGTTGGTCGATGGTTATTGGGAGACAGCAGGTATCCTCTTAGTGACTCCAGTGTTGAATCTCCAAACCATGGCTGAGGAGAGGTATAACACTGAACACCAAAGAAATCACACAGTAGTACAGTGCGCTTTGGACATGTGGAGGATGAGATTCCAGTACCTTCAGCAGTTTTAAGATTCCGCTCCCCCCCGTTGTGCTGTTTTTGTTGTGTGTGCTACTCTGCACAATACTTCTGTAATTATTTTATTTAAATATATTGATGTGTTTGCTGTCGAAGAGGATGATCTTTGTTGCATAACCATCAACAACAAAGAAACCCAATCCCAAAGTACCGAAGTAGCAAAAAAGTACCCCAACTGGTTTGGTATTTTAGGTACTGGAACCTATGGCACAAGTACTTGACCAGAAGTCAATGGAAAAGGGGAAGTACCAAAAGAACGGTGCCTGGTGCAGTGGAAAAGCGCCCTATGAGGATAAATGGATTTTAAAAATCAGCACTGGGCTCTAACTAAGGTGCCACAGCCTAAAATCCATCCACCAATGAAGTACTTCCTAGCTAGCAGACCCCTCTAAGTAGTTGCTATAGACTTTACTTTACTGGGACTACTGTCAGGTGGTAGGGAAAATGTGTTAGTGATTACGGATATTTTCAAAGTTTACCCAGGCTTTCCCTAAATGGGACCAAAGAGCAGACACCATAGCTAAAAGCCAGAATAGGCTACATTCAGATCAACTCCAGGATTTTGAAAGTGAGGTAATTGCCGAGCTTTGCAAGTTGGATGGTGTCAAAATAGATGCACTATGCCCCATCATCCCACTGGTAATGTCCAATGTGAGCAATTTTACCGAGCGTTCATGCAGTGTTGAGCAAGCTTACTCCAGAGAATAAACGGTGGTGACCTGAACATTTGCCAGAGCTTGTGTACATGTCACACCTCACTCAACAGCTAGGTACTTCCTTTCTTACTTGCTTTTTGGGGTTGATGCTCATCTTCCAGTTGATGCAGTGTTAGGATGAAAACCATCTGTGAATGTGAAGCATGACTGGTTGGGAGTGCAGTTGCACAGTAAACTGGTACTGAAAAAAGCCTTGGTACTACAGTTTTATAAACAGTATGATACCAGCAGTTTGAAAAAATACTTTTATTACGAGAATGGCTGTTTGATCTGGCTAAAAAGAATCCATCTCTTTATTCAGTGATTAGGCAGCAGCTTCAGCAGTATACCTGAACTCATTGACAAAGATGGGACCTGAAGTGAAATACGGAGATATTTCGGCTGTAAAGTCAGCAAAGAAGACAAGCCAGTAAACACAGCAGCACTATTGTGCAAGTGCTATTTTAAAGTGTTTCTCACAAAGGGAGGCAATGCATCAAACTTGGCTAGACATCTGTCCGACAAATATCCCGACCTTTTCAATAAGTCATAGACTAACAGGTGATGGTTCACGTGAAGACCGGCGACCATGAGGTAGGAACCGACGTGAAGGCCGGAGGCATGCGGGGCTGAGTTGGGACACGTGGAAGCCAAGTGAAGGAGCCTTCTCTTGGCCAGATGTTTGGGGCATGGGCGAAGTGTTTCTCTCTGGGCTGGGAGCGTGGAGCAGGAGTGAAGCAGCCCTCTCCAGCTTGCGAGCCTAAAGCACCAGTGAAACAGCTTCTGTGGGGTTGGGGGCGGCAGTGCCCTCTCCAGGCTCGGGGGAAAACAGCTGAAGCAACGAAAGGCTTCAGGGACATAGCTGAACCAAGTACTAATGACATGGTGGTGGTGTCACCAGGGTCGGGGTCGGGGTCTGGAGGTGTGGTGATGACCTCCCCTAGGTCGGACACTGGGGCCATGGCAGAGTAGAAGACAACCCTTGCTGGGTCGAGTTCTGAAGGCTTGGGAAGAGCAGCAGCCTCTTCTGGGCTGGGTGCTGGAGACACAGCTGCAGCCTCACCTTGGCTGGGTGCTGGAGATACCAGGTTACATGAGGAAGCAGCCGTGGAAACTGTTAGCCTCTTCTGCCTCATTTCCCTGTGACTGGAGCCATTGGGTGGAGCCACAGAGAGCTGCGGGGAGTTAGTGGGCGGATCGGCGGCTAACTGCGGGGAACCAGCGGGTAGATCGGCGGGGAGCTGCAGGGAGCCAGCGAGTGCTTCTACGATGGGCTGTGGAAAGCCCGCTGGATTATTCAACATGACACTTCGGGGTGAAAAATAGCCAGCGGGCGCTTCAGTGGAGACCAATGTGAAACAAGCAGACACTTCAGCAACAGGCTGCCATGAGCTAGCAGGTGCAAAGAAAACGAATTGTGCTGTATTTTCCTTGAGGAGCCATTCCACCTCCTCCATATACCACCAGACCTCTTCCATTTCCCAAAGGTCCAATTCTGGTGTGAGCCTTGCCAGAAAATCAGCGATCTGCAGGAAGAGCATGCTTACCTTGGGCAAATTCTTTATTGTAGGGTTGTAACTTCAGATGTGGTACTAGTCTAAGAGGGAAAGAAGTCCTCCACTTGTAGGTGGGGCATTTCTAGCAGATCCCGTGGCTTTGTAGATTTTTTGGGTCTCTTACTCCAGAGAATGCATGGGATCTGGTCCACAGGACAAAGAGAAGCTTGGTGCCGCAGCTGTGGAGCCTTTTAAGTGAGCTCCAGCATTCTGTCATGTCAGGTAGGATGAAGGATGTGGGAGCAATCAGAGGTGGCAAACAATGGGGCTTTATTAAGCTCAAAAGGACAAAACGGCAAACAAACAGGGCCACAAAGAATCTAAATGGGGGAACCAGAAAGGTAAAGTCAGCTTATATCGGACAATAACGTCAGTGCCAGAACTGGGGAACACAGGACTGGGAAGCACTTAAATACAGGACTAATAAGGGAGCTAACAAAAAGGCAGCTGGGAGTGATCAAGATGAGGTCAGAAATGAGAGGTAAGACAAACACCAGGCGTGGCTTGTTTAGGGCCATGCCAGGGAGGAAACAGGAGGATCAGGCAGACGTGCTCGGCAGGATGTGACAGTATTAAGTTTTTGTTTTTTTTTTGTTTCTCGTGTAGCACTGCCACTGCTATAGTTGTACTGTGAGTTTTTCCCCCATTTTATTTACTGTCTTGCACTTTGTATTGAATTTAAATACCTACATCCAAATGTTCAAAGTTGTGTGTAAACTGATCTGATTCTAAGTGCTGACTGAAAGACATATCTGTTTTATCTTTTTTGATTTGTTAATTTGTAAACTTGTATTCTTTCAATTAGGGGTCCTTTATGGAATGTCCTTTATGGCCATATCAAGGATTCATCAATGGTTTGCACACTTTGGGGGACATTCTTCATTTAACAGTTCTAATTCTTGTGCATAAGTAATGTGCATTAAGTTCCCTGGACTCTCAGAATCAACACCAGTCGATATTAAAGATGTCCAGCAGCTTCACCATACAGCTTTCGGTTATGCGTGGTCTGTCTAACAGCATATATTCCATCATGTTTCTGGATGAGTTAGGTGAGGAGTGAGGTGTATATCCAAGTTTCCCTCCATCTCTCCCTTATGAGGAAGCCCGGGCAGGTGCCAATTGAAATCAGAGCCCCTCTGCCCTGCCCCCCCCTTGCCATTCACAAGCTCATCTTTCATTGCATCAGAAAAAAAAGTAGTAATTATGGATTCACCCAGTGGCTCTCAGACACCAGGATTTTAAGGTGGCTAGCCACTGAGCTAAAGGTTACTGATCTGGGTGCTGTCCGGGCAGACTGCCTACTTTTGCTCCCACATAGCAATTGCCTACTTCAGGGCTTTTCCAGTTCGACACAAAAAATTCTTTAATGAAATTTACTAGCTCAAACACCAGCAAATATTGAGTACCACTGAAGTGTTGAGGTAGAGAAGCTGGTGTCCCGACTGGGATCCATCGACACAGGTAAAAATGACCCTGGAACAGGGTCAGGGATAGAGATTGGGGTATAATAGGCGTACAGGTTTTAAGTCCTAAAGTGCTTCAGCCATTTCAGCTAATGGTTCATTTAGTTGGCAAATTTGGCTCTTGTTGTTCACATAGCATGAATCCCACATAACTCAGCATGCTTCAGATTTCTTTGGCTTCTGCATTGCTCTGGTGTGGCTCAGACATGTTGTTGCAAGGGTGTTCTGAGCACACAAAAAGCCACCAAACCACAAAATGAATTACCGACTTAATACAGAACTCAAAAACTCCATGAGGGCACTACAAACAGGCAGTCACAACAAATACCCAGATGGATTGACTTTATAGACACAGCTTAGCCTATGTATGGCAGTAAACTAAGTTCCCAGAGGTATACAGTTCAATAGTGTCTTGTATAGGCTTCAAACACAAAATCACAGCCAGTAAGGCAGAGCAATGATTTCCAAAGCAATATAAGTCCATCATCTAAGAAGTCCATGATAAACCAAGTTCCATCAGAACAAAAACTGGAATAGCAAAGCAAAGCCACCGGAGCACTAGCTGTAGTCCCAAGCACTCACCATAAAAGTTTTGATGACTGTGCACGGCTTAGGGAAACAGACATGGTGAAATACCTTCCTGACAAGCTGGTTATTGTCTGCAGGTATGTTTCTTGGGCTGGAGTCCCAAGCTGGAAGTTTCCAGAAGGTTAATGCTTCTGGGTGCTGACAGACGCCCCCTGGTGGCCTCAGCTGTGCCTTGCCAAGGATGTGACAAATATTAGAAATTAAATAATCCATAGCTGCATTTGGATATGCATTTATATTTTAATTTTCTTAATGCAGCATACATTGGACTGAAGAAGTTAATTATGTCACATAAACAGAAAATATTTAAGCATGTTTTGGCTGTTATGTTTTCTTTGATGACATGTCTGCCTATTTAAATTCTTAATTACAGCTGTGAAGTGCCTAACGCACCGAAGTGTTTTCCTGTCTTTTTCTCAGTAATTTCTGTATTTAAGGCAATTTCTATGCTACTTTGAAAGCTGAAGGTCTTTGTCCAAGCTATTAAGGTTCTCAGCCTTCAGCATAATTAGATTTTCTTCCCTGCTCTTGCACGATTGACAGGAAATGTTGCACTAAGAATAGCAAGCATACCTCTATCATTATCACAATTTTCAAACAGTGACATTTAGATACTAGATTAGAGAAATGTATAAATACATCAAAATTGCTCTTTAAATGTGCTGCTATTCTACATGTTTGGAGTTAAGGCAGAGAGATCGAGAGCAGATTGCTGTGCTTTCCATATAACATCACTAGAACATTTAAAAAGATGACTTATAAACATTGTATAGCACTTTCATGAGTGAGTTGGAAGTATACTATGAGGCCTTGGGTTTAATGCATATTTGTGGCTATTGCAAAGGGTTTAAAAACAAACCTTTAAATGCAATAAAATCGGCAGATAACAGCTGATGCCTTTACATGGGTGTTATATCATGGAAGCATGGATTGTTTGCCAGTTTCCCTTTAACAAGGACAAGGGACCCAAGCTATGACATCAGAAAGAGAATGTAAGGAATTTAACTTTGATGTTTTCTTATCCTTGTAAATATTTTATTTTATGTGCAAAGTGATGGCTGAGTGAGACATGCTTGTACTTCAACCTTCCCTGCACTATAAGGACAAACACAGGCATGATAGTTGCTGATATAAGGACCCAGCAGATCTCCAACAAGGAAATACTCAGCTCACTCCAGAATGACCTGGCTGAAATTGTCTTATATATCCCGTCAGCCGTTCATTTTTATTTCTATGTTTTACTAGACAGATTAACAATGTTTTGTGTTTTTAAGATGTATGTCAGCAGGAAATAATTTATGCATTTCTTTCTGTTTAAATTGTCAGTAGGTTCTCCCACATATCCAGCAGAATAAATTCAGAAGGGGAATCCGTGCTGGAAACAAACTGTGTACACATTAAAAAATCCTGAATTATAGAAAAGTAACAGATAGTGATCAAATTATTAAACCTGGAGTCAGGGGTGAGCAGCCAAAAACCAGGATTAAAAAAAACTGTCAAAAGAGCTTCTAGAACCCATATTTTGTTAAAAACAAAAACCAATATAATTGATTATTTCATTCTATACTCCTTAAAACATTCATTTCCTTTCAATATGTGAAAACAACATAATGAAGTTGGGACAAAATGTTTTAAAATAGAATGAAGGCAAGTGGAATGCAAGAGAGACCTACAGAGAGACAGGCAGACAAACACAGCCACTGGAGGGCCAAGCTGGAGGCTGGCCCTGGCCGGCCTGCAGAGGACTGTACAAAAAGCCAGATACAGAGGGATTCTGGGCTGCCAGTGAATAGTTTCTTTTAGGACTTTAATGCCTTTGTATCACTCACAAATCCAAGTCATCTTTGTGCCACAAAGAGAGGCAATGTTTTGTTTTCATGACTGTTCCAGACCCTCTTTGATTTATAAAAAAATGTTCATAGATAAAGGGAAAAAACTATTAAATTATGAGGAAATGTTCTTGTAATGGGTATATAACTGGCAACTATTTAAAAAATGATATGCAGTTTTACCTGCACTGATAAAAACAAATGTACTCAAGACAACAAGATGTAATAGAGATGGTGGGGAAAGGGTTAGGGGTTAGGATTAGGTTTAGGCTTAGGCTTAGGCTCTGTTCTGCTCTAATGTATTCCTTACTGAAACTCCCTATGCCAGGCTTTGTGATCTATTATGAAATATGCATTCATTCCAATATAGTTTTAAAATGTATTCTGAACGCACAGAGAATTCAACTATCTTTTAAATTTTCTGTTTCAGAATTCCCTTGTGTACAACTAGACACAGAAAAGACGACAAGTTCCCCAATGTGCTTGGATCACCCTTGAGTATGCCCGTGTTCAATGACAGTGAGTTACTGCACACTCTGTACCTTTTCACGTGACTGCAATGTTTGGTTGGGCAGAGCCAACATGACAGAAGCCGGGGAAGTAAATTCTACTGCTAGGATGGAGCATTTTCACCTCATACTGTTATGGGCTGCAGATTAGCTTTGAATGCATAAGAACATAAGAAATTTACAAATGAGAGGAGGCCATTCGGCCCATCAAGCTTTTTTGGGGAGGACTAATTGCTCATTGTTAAAATCTTATCTAGCTCTGATTTAAAGGAACCCAGGGTTTTAGCTTGCGCTACACTAGCAGGAAGACTATTCCATACTCTAACTACACATTCTGTAAAGAAGTGCTTTCTCAAATTCATTTTAAAATGTTCTCTTGCTAATTTCCACCTATGGCCACGAATTCTAGTATTTAAAATAATATCAAAGTAACTATTTGGCTGAACAGCATCCAGACCTGTTAGAATCTTATATACCTGGATCATGTCCCCCCTTAGTCTACCTTGGTGTTGTCTGGAAATTTAACCAGTTGACTGTATGTATTGGTGTCAATATCAATGAAATTAGGAACAATAGTGGTCCTAAAATTGAACCCTGAGGTACCCTGTATACAACTGTGTATATCTACTCTCCTAGGTCAATGCACACTGCACTTTAAATAAATTACTTATTTCTGTTCACTGTATATTGCACAAAATGTCTCCACTTGCACTTTACACATGTGTGCTGAAGATGCCCTTTTTTAATGCAACTCATGCACACTGAACCTTAGATATGGTGCTGTCTCCTGCTTTCAACTGTGAAACGCACATTTACAGTAAATGTACAGTCAGTTGTTCATAGTGCAATCTAAGATTCCTCTTTTTCTTCTATTTTCTATTTTATTCTATTCTATGGATATTTTGTTAAATTCATCCTTATACTGTACTTTTTTTCTTAACTATTGTAAATTGTAACACTCTTGTTTGCACAGTCTTTGGATCGGTCAGGGTTCATTTCACTACATGTTGTACTTGTTATAACTATGTATGTGACGAATAAAGAATCTTGAAATCCTGAAATCTTGAATCTTGAACCCCACTATGAATGCAGGCGCGCTGTGAAATTATTGCCTCTAATAACTATCCACTGCTTCCAGTCTGTTAACCAGGTTTGTATCCAAGCTGCTACAGTTCCTAAAGTCACTGCTGCCTGGGCCTTTGCTGCATCTCAACACAGTCCGGAATAACCCACCTAACACACCTGAAAATGAAGAGCTGACCTTTACGAGGTAAACGCTTAAATTACTGCCAAAAAATGTGTATTGCTGAAACAGATACTATTTCTGGATATAAAAGGTAGTGATAGACATACAGTATGGCACTTTTTTGATCCCTAGAGGGAAATTAAGATGTTACAGCAGCTCAGATTCTGAAAGCAAAAACACAGACAAACACGGAGGCAAGGATCATCAACCTGTCCATACAAGGATAAATGTGTCCATGGCAAGACTCATCTGTGGACGTGGCAAATGTTTTAATTGAAGAAAAAAACTATTTAGGCTCCATTTTTAACTGTCTATAATAAAAAATGCATTATTTAATTATTACTTAGGTTCAGTCACCATGGTGTGGAACCCAGCATGTGTCATGTCCTGCCCGTCATGTTTGTTGGTACCTCATATCTCCTCCCATTTGAGCCATGCTTGTCACTCATTATGCCCTCATTAGCCATTTTAGAAAGTACCCGCATGTCTTGTGCTCCCCAGTCCAGTCATTGTCATCCAATTAGTGTTGGCCCCCGATGGTACTGTCACTCCTGTTAACTGTCTTGTTCATCTGCCCATCAGTTTCACTTTCTGGGCTCCCCCTACAGTACCTTTACTGTTGCCCCTTGCTCCCTGTTTGTCCCACCATGGCCCCTTTGTTTTCTGCAGTTTGCCTATTTTATTTTTAAATAAATCTCCTGGCTCCTCCCCAATGTCTGCTTCTTTCCTTTGTCATGAGAGACGGACTGGACTGTACATCTGACCCAGCAGCCCTCCCCAGTTCCTTCCCTGGGGCTCCCTGTTCCCCACGGACTGAATTTCCCATGTCCAATGAACTCCCCAGGTGGATCACCAGACCTATGCATTAGATGTCACTTCAACACAAGGAGAAGGGAAGCAGACACTCTTGATGGCCCTGTTCCATCTGTTCCTGAGCCTGATGGCAGACCCCGCCATGCTCCTGTTCTCTGGGATGACGGCCCACCTCCGGAGGTTGAGGAATCGGGTCAGGTCACTCTCTCGGAAGTCAGCAGCCTGGGAAGTGGTATTCACCTAAGAGAATCTCTTGGACCTTCAGAAGGAGGTAAGAGCTCTAGCACAGCATCGCCTGTCTGTCTTTCCCCGAGCCCTAGAGATGATCTTCAGCCCAAGGCCACCATACTGGAAGGTCTGCTCCCGGTTCCCTGCCCCACAGAAGCAGTTGCTGTATTGCTCACCTCCTGCACTTGATCCAAGCCCCAGAAGCAGAGGAAAACAAAGATGGAAACGCTAGAGGACTCTATGTCCCTCCCACAGCCAGAGCCCACCGTTCAGCCCGCTGTCTGCTCACAGCCAGATCCCACCGCTCCTCACGCTGGCGTCTTCTCTTAGCCAGAACCCACTGCTCCTCAGCCCGCCATCTTCTCACAGTCAGAGGCCGCCGCTCCTCATCCCGCCATCTTCTCACAGTCTGAGGCCGCCGCTCCTCATCCCGCCATCTTCTCACAGTCGGAGGCCGCCGCTCCTCAGCCCGCCATCTTCTCACAGTCAGAGGCCGCCGCTCCTCATCCCGCCATCTTCTCACAGTCAGAGGCCGCCGCTCCTCAGCCCGCCATCTTCTCACAGTCAGAGGCCACCAATCCTCATCCCGCCATCTTCTCACAGTCAGAGGCCGCCGCTACTCAGCCTGCTGCCTTCCCTCAGCTCTCCACAGCTCAGCCCACCAACTTCCTGCAGCCAGAGTTCGCTGTCTAGCCCGCTGCAGTCCCACAGTCTGGCACTGTCTGGCCTGCTGAAATTCTGCAATCTATGCCCTGTTGGCACCCTTATCTGGGTAATTCCATGTCAATCATCACACTTTCAGACATCATCTTCACAGATTTTAATGAAACTTGGCATGCTGATTTGGTCATATCAGTAACCTATGTTATTATTTTAAAGCTCTTTTCCAGTTTTATATTTTGCGTAAGTACTATCCCCAGAATGAAAAATTAATATGTTATGAGTGATTATAATATTAAAATTTGAATAGTGAAAAACCCTGTATTTTAAAATTGGTCAATGTTTTACTAAAGCTTTGATGTCATAGTGCTTGCCATACAATTTCATGCCTCTTATGATATGAAACCATGTGATGCCACCTATACTGTAAGCTATGATATCTCAGCAATGACTCAAAAACCAAATTTAATGCAAAATACAGAGCTGGCAAAGAAATTTAGAACGATATGAGAACCATCTCTATGCAGCTTATATTAAAGGTCAGGAGCTTCCTGACCTTTGCTGGATGTGTTTCTAAGGTAAGAAACAAGGAGAAATAGCCTCAAAGGATGGGACTCCACCAAAGGTGGTAAGCGGTGTTTGGAGGCAGTGGGTTTTCATTTCCTGTTTTCCTCTGAGGCTTACTCTCCACTCTGCAAAAAAAAAAAAAAACATGATTATGCTAAAATTTGGCGGATATAATTTTGGAAAAAATGCTGGTACAGTCTTCAGGAAAGGCTGTGTGTAATCCCAAGTTAATGACAGCATGATGCAAAAATAATGACATTGTTTCCTTTACATTAATACACATACAAGTAATCATTCAGTGCCTCAATGAAAACAACCTTATGCTTCACTCCTTGAAATAACAAGATGCATGTTTACATAATTTATATGTACTTTCTATCTGAACTACTTTGACATATCCTGTTTCAGTTGCATGCAGTACAAAAATAGCATTAGGTGACCCCAGAACACTACCTTCTCTCCTTTTAGTTACTCAAGCACTATGCTATATATTACTGTAAACCTCCCTAAGGAGTTAAAGTGGCCTTTTTAAAAATCCATCAAAATGGAAATCTCAGGACATGGACTATATTTTTTCATAATATTTTAGAGAGTAAAAGTTTAACTCCAAGCTAATTAGTTTCTATCAGCAAAAATACTAAGTCAGGATAAAGTTTATCTCGGGCCAAAACTAGACAAGAAATAATAAACTGCATCAGGGGACATTGTACTTACAAAGGGATTTATTTAAGGAGCCACATCAACTTTTATAATGAAGGGCATTTTTTGTGGGTCTCTCCCCAGTTCTCAGATAGGAAGACAAAGTGCACCCCCACCCACCCTCGACAGGAATCTGTGGTGCAGGCGAGACTCTTCCTCCTTTGCAGAAAGTCAAGCAAAGCCATTCATGAGCCAAGCGCCAACTGGAGGAGGGATGAGAGCCACACTGCTGACAGCCAGAGGCTTTGAATGTGTCTCCGAGTGGCGCAGCAGATGTGAGCCAGCAGCCCAGGCAGGCCCAGGTCGGCGAACGCTGCCGAGCTACAGCGCCACCACCAGCTCAACAATCAGAAAACGACAGCAACCAGCTCTGATCTGAGCTGTGGTATTGCATGTATATGCATGTGTATTTAATGATGTGTACCCATACAAGTATGAATGGTTTAAGAAAAGCCCTGGATTAATTAGTACTAACTATTAAGGGATATTGCATGCATTCTCATACTCTGTAAATTCCCATTAATTCAATTTTTTTGAGAGAATGAATCATAACTGAAGATGTTTTATGTGCAGATTCATTGTAAAGACTGCAATGCTCCATCTGCAAGGTGCTTTTTTATCGTACAAGGCCAATTTAAAATGCTGCTGATTAAACTGTATCTCAGATCAGACAGTTCAAAACACAGTCTCCATTATGGGACACATATCAGGTTTATATGCTCTTGCTTTGCTTTATGTTCTTCTTTCACTTAAAAAAATGGCTGCCATACTGACCATACTTGGTACTGGCTCATTTATTCAGAAATATGTGTCCCACTGACACCAATTAAATAATCAAACAATGTGTTTTATCCTCTTAGCACTACGACCCGAATCTAGGTACAATACTGTGTGCCTAATGAGCTCATTAACAGAATATGCTGCGATTTGTGAACAATTAGCAGGCTGTGTGGAAATGATAAATCGTCTGCTGCTCTGTGGTGGGGAGTTAATCACGGTGTGTGGCTTAGGCCGTGGACTGGGGGGAAAACGTGCCGTATCAGCAGACATGCTCACAATGCTCCTTATTGTCATTCGTATAATCAAAGTAACCCTGTTCCTCTGGATTGAGGTGTAAATATACAAGGTTGGCGTACCCAAGGTCAGAAGTGAAGCAACCAGGTGCTTAGTAAACAACAAAAAGGCTTCACTGGGCTTGTATTTGGGGAGACAAACATGGCAAACATATATTCATGAAGCTCCATCTTCTTGGAATTATAACAAATATAAATGCGAAATACAAATATTTTCTGACAAAACCTCTTAGTAACATCCCCAGGGATGAGCTCTGCTATAGCCTGGGTCAGCCCTGCCTTTTCAGGGGCCCAAGGCGAACATCCCTGGGGATGAGCTCTGCTATGGCCAAGGCTGGCCCTGCCTTTTCAGGGGCCAGAGGCGAAGCTTTGCTTGGGAGGCCCTTTTCACCAAGGATGCTGATGACCATTTCACTTCCTCCACAATGCAGGTAATTCGGGGGCAACTGCATATTCTGCTTATAGCTGGAGCTGGTCCTGATCTCC
The DNA here is from genome assembly GCA_026770805.1 of Boulengeromyrus knoepffleri. Taxonomy (NCBI): domain Eukaryota; kingdom Metazoa; phylum Chordata; class Actinopteri; order Osteoglossiformes; family Mormyridae; genus Boulengeromyrus; species Boulengeromyrus knoepffleri. The sequence goes on from JABJVO010000008.1 coordinate 182,780, forward strand.
CTAGAAAATTGTCTTGTGGTAATGTTGGCAATCTTTATCTCGCACCAAACTCCACTTCTAATAAAGCCTTTAAATAGAGAAATTATATTTCTGTGGCCTGATTTTGTGCTTTGATAGCTTTTTCATTAAAGATTCTGACCAGAATTGTATGTCAGAATTTCATCTTTGCGCACATCCTCAAGTCGGCCTTTGTCACTCTTATGTGGTGGAGCGGTTCACGATCTTCTTATTTAGCATGCCGGGCTGTGACTTCCTATCTCTATTTTGAGCTGGAGTTGGCTTTCACTGTTGCTAATTAAAGAGAAGGAGATGGACATTTATATTGGACTTATTCAAGCACTGACTATCCATCCTCCCCCTTACGCCCCAGATGGCTCAATGCAACGACACTTGTTGCAAAAAGCTCTGCCCACTTCTAAGCAAACAGGTCAGTGTCTCTCTCCATCCACCCTCAAGCATGAGATGTCCCTTCACAAGCTGTGGCTCCAGGCAAATCTTGGTCTGTGAATCTGCTAGCAGTAATTTCCCACATTTCACACCATTGCAGAATGGTAGCTATAGTACTTGCTACTCAGACATTTAAAAACCAGTTGCATTTAATGGCTTAAAATAGATGATCTTTCCATAAATGAAGCAGTATAACCATTGCAAAACATAACTATAAACCATATACAGTACAAGACATCTACAGAAGTAACATTCTTCTTGTATTGGGATATTTATCTGCTTGAGAATAAGGAGATGGGAGTATTTATGGCTTTGGGAAGAAGAAGGAAACTATTATGACAACTTTAGATAAGATCTATATTTGAGAAATGTACTTAAAGAATTTACATATCAATGTGCATTTTATATATGTATGTATCTTTATACATGTCTAACAATAATGTTTGTGTTCATAGTTTTGCAGTTTTATTGCCACCTTATCGTGATTGGCTTTTTGCACAAAGACAACCAATGACAGTTGAAATATGTGGTTTTATTTTTTATCTGAACAACATGGGAATATGTTTCTCACTGGGTGAAAATTTTCACCCTCATGCCCATGTGACAAGCAGGGTACATTTGATTTTGTGATGACAGCGTTGTCCATTTAGTGAAAGCACAATATAAATTACATGTGCTGAACATGGCATTGTAAAAATCAGCATGAGGTACAAAATTTCTCAGTGAGGCTTTTTTCTGTGGATGGTTTTGAAAAACCCTTTGAAGACAAATTTCTGCGAACACTGGTTTGTATTCTGTGCTCTGTCTGTTTTCACTTTGTGGGAACACAGCTGTCTTATTCGCAGACATGCTACTTGTGTAAGATGTACAGAGTTAAACACCCCTTGCTGAGCTTTGGCTTGTATTATGAATAATTCAAGTTACATTTCAATGTCCATTTTTGATGATTCCACTCAACAACAATTGTTGTGAAATTGCTGTCACCGGGTCTTGCTCAAAAACTTTTGCCTGATGCAAGTAAAATGAGATGGTTTCAAAAGTCCTATAGTGTGGTTCAGTGAGTAGCACTATTACCTGCCCCCAAATCCTGCCTCTGCCCTGAATTTGTATGTTTTCCCTGACTTGAGTAGGTACTCCAGTTTCCTCCCACGATCCAATGACATGAAATTAGGTGAAGTGGTTCTTCCAGATTGCTTATTGTGTGTCACTGATCTGCCATACAATGCCAAAGGGTCTCAGCCAGCGTGTTTCTCCGGCTTGTGCCCAATGTGGCCTAGGATAAGGGCCAGGAACCCAGGCCACCCTGTACTGTATCAGCAACCATAGGCTTGGTCGATGGAGGCGGCTCTGTACCAGAATCCCCTGCTGATCACCCTTCAGCTGCTAGAACTGACACCACATATACCATGTGCAGTTTTTCTAAAGTTTAATAATATATTATTAAATATTCTAGAGTCAATTGTTGAGTAAAATTTTCAGCCATTGACTAGTAAAAGCACTGAAGGCTCAGTGTCCATGAGCTTGCTCTCCCACATGCTTAAACATCCCTAAAACCCTCCAACAGTATGTCTAAGGGCTGACAGCCACCGATTTGCTTAGCCATCTCCATCTCTCGCATCATGGTTTATGTAAAGGAAGACCCTGGCCCGTGACCCCCGCCCCCCCGATTATTTCAGATGCACAAAGCATTAGCCAGAGGCGAGAAAGATCATCTCTTCCGCTTCTAAGCACTTTCTACACAATGCCATGGCTTCTACACTGTGTCTGAATAAAAGGTAAATTATGTAACTTTCAAGCTTCAAAAACAACTTTACAGTGCATTGTGGTGAAAAAAATATTTCACAATAAAATCCTTAACTGACAGTAAATACCACATTTTATCATCAATGCTGAGAATAATGTTATTTTCTCCATTTAGCCATTAGATTTTCTTTAGTTCAGGGTAATATGTATAGGGAGAATGCCTTTTACTTTGTATCAATGTCTTTATGTATTCTGGGTTGCTGTAGTGTGTCTATGTGTGTTAATGAATCAAATCCAGAACCTTTACTCCATCGTCCCTGGAGCTGGGCGGCCCCTTTTGGAGCATCATTAAGAATGCAGTGATGAACAATCTTGAAATAATCACCAGCAAATTATTTTATGCAAACCAATAAAACTTTATTAATAAAAGCCCAAATTATATCCATGTTTTTTTTAATGTTATATTTTGGCGAGGCAAATTGATTACTCATTGAGCCACTGAGTGTTGCGATTCAATGTCCAACTGCATTATTTAGACTGTATATGTAATATATGTGGCAGCATTAGTCAAATCTCAACATGCATTATGAGGCGAGCAGATTATATCTGAGTTGTTCTACAGTAATGGACAAGAGGACATGACCCTAAGCCCCCCAACCCCATTCATTGCTGTGCTCCATCCTTTACTCTGATACGCTTCTTTGAGGTACCTTTTAGGTTGTCCATTATACAAAATTTACACAGCTTTGCCATGCTTTTAATTTTTTGAGTGTTTTCTTCATGTTGTGTGTTTTTTTTCTTGCAGTATCTATATTTCAGATGGCATCCTCATAGGCCCTACTCTACATTCACACAACCTTTCTGTCTGATAACCAATTATGTTTGCTATTGGTAAGAAGAGCTTGTTTAAACATCAGAGAGTGACAATATTAGAGAGGGGTAATTATACATTCCAGAATATTATTCCTTTCACGTACCAGAGAATGTCAGTACTGAAGAGGGCTAATTATTCCTTGCGCGACACAGAGGAGTTAACGCTTTTATGTAAGCGTATATTTTTTACAAAAGGAAAATGAAACTGCCATAGTGGAAATAACCATAGTAGGCCTATATTTAAATAAAGACAGCTGATGGTTTACCTTTGGCTGTTTTTCCCCTTAACACACTTTCTTACTTGATGTACATTGGCCAACACATTTACTTGTGAGACATGTTTTTGACCAATGACCAAATAGCGCACAAATTCTGCAGATGCCTATAGGCAAGAACATTCTCCCTTCACCTGATTTGCTACACTTAAATAGTCAGTTGTAAAAGCAGGTAAATATTTCAAGGCCTTTGGAATAAAAGGGAATGCCTAGCAAAATAATAAACAATATGATGCCAGATGGGCAAACAGAGATGCATGAGAGATTTTATCTCATACATTAAAACTAGACTTGCGTAAAGCTACAGACAAACCAGACAAAAAAAGGTTAAATGGATAAGGAAATAGCGATGACTTACACTGAACCAGGCTTAATGTCTTAACTGTCATGTGTCACAGTGACCCCTGCTGGACCGACAGAGCTGCAGTAAAGGAGACTAATTAAAGCAGATTTAAAGGCCAATTATTTATGAAGGGACAAAAAAATGCGTTTGTGCAATGAAAACGTTTTCTGCACAATAGTTCAGCATCTGCTGGCTTTTGCTGGTGATTTTCATTCATATGTAACAGTTCAATTAAGATTTTTTTTAAATATTGGATGCAATTGGGTGTTGTGCCATGGCATTTTAACAGAGATACAAGCAGCAGTGTCACAAAGCAATCACTGGGATTATGGTCTTCGCAGCACCATAATCCCTAATTATCTATTTCCAGTTTGGCATTCCATGAGAAAAAAAGCTTTACACATGCTCTATACTCAAGACAAAAGTTTTAAAAACAAATTTAAAAAATGTATTTGGTATCTTATACTCTTTTCATTTCCCACTGGATTATGTTAGGAATGTGTTATTTTGTATATTTTCAGTAACATCTCTATACTGAGAATTGTAATTAAGCTTTATGAACATGCATATGTCCCTCCCATTTGCAGCTCCTGCAGAATTTTACATTTAAACAATTTTGATCATGTCAAGTGAAAAGGCCTTATAGTCAAAAGTTTGTCCCTCTCTATACAGATATATTCTCCTTTGACGATTATCACAGTCATTATAAGTCTGTGCCTGCACTGAGGTTACCGCGTGTTAAATATCCAGTGCAATTACCTTCACTGCACTTGCAAATTACCCTGATAAATTGCTATGCTATGTTCCATGCATATATTTACATATTTTCTTCCTACAATTTTGTATATTCTCCAGGGAACACCTTGATTTACACTCATTAATCAAAAGCCCAAATACCAAGGTTCTTATGTGCATCTTATTTTCTTCACATGTGAAAATTCCACTGCACGCCAGTCAGAAATAAGAATTCAGACTCTTTCAGTAAAGCTACTGCACTAGTTTTGCCTTCTCATTATTTAACACAGCATATTGCTAGATGCTAGTCCAGTGAAGCGTTAGTGAAGTGTGAAAACAGAAAACTGCTGTCATACCTTTGACACTTGTAATACAGTTGGCTGGGGTCCTATGCTGTTACCTGTTTGCTACACAAGGACCAGGGCTGTTCAGTTTGACTTAGTTGTTGACAGAAGTTCTGCATCAATGGGTTAAGTGGAAGGTAAAGGGTCATCCAGCTGTCAAGCATGATCCCTAAAACACCGACAGCTTCAGCAGCAGAGATTCATGTACCTTCAACAGAGATGGGGAAGGTATAGTAAGGTGAGAATCCGGCTGGAATGTAGCAGAGTGTCTGGACGGAATGTAGATGAACTGAGTCTTGTAAAGGTTCAAGCTGACAGAGTCGCTATGATTTGCGGATGTTATGTAACTCCAAAGCATAAAAAAATCTATGAAAACCTGTATGTCATCAGTGTGGTAGTGGCAGGAATATCTAAAAATAATGATGATGCTGCCAGGAAACAGTAGTGGCCCAAGTATTAATCCCTGGGGAACTGCTGTCCAGAGGTAGCGAGGGCTGATTACAAGGGTGGTTACAATTTGATAGCAACCCAGACAGATGCTCCTTAAAACCAGCAGAACTGCAAGGAGGACATTGCTTAGGTTGGTTAAATTGAACAAATTATGTGTTGAAGTGTAAATCAAAAGGGTTACGTTCATATTATTAGTCTTAGTTATAGTAGTAGTTGTAGCACTGGGATAAAATTCTGAGAACATCTGGAAAATTTAACAATGAAAATGTTTCCATACCTTAATCGTAACATTCAGTAAACATTCCTAGAATTAAAAAATGGTAGTGGGGTAATGACCAAAAGTCAGGCTTCCACATCATATGTTACAGTGTTAGGAACCAAAACTCTTTCAGTCCACATGTAATCCAGTGAAGATAATGAACCGAGCTGATGGTCCATCCTGGGTTATTCTCTGCCTTGCGCTCATTGGTCCTGGGAGATGCACCAGAAGTCCATAACTCTACATAGGACAAATAGTATAGAAGATGAATGAATGAATGAATGAATGAATAATAGAATTTGTGTGTAAGTATAGTTTGTATGTTACTGTGAAAATAATATAGATACAGAACAATAATTGCCAATGCTTACTATAATAATGGTATTCACCAATCTGGAACTGATTAAATTTTGACAGAAATCACCCCAAAACTGTGAGAGCAAAGAAAAAGGCAGTTTTGACCCTTGATCCTGGTAGAGTGATAACTGAAATAGTATCACAAGTATTTGAAAGATCTTTCTTTGTAGACATATTGAGGAACTGGAACTGATCATATTTTGAGACAACTCGCCCTGAAATGAAAGCAACAGCACTTATTGGCAGCAAAGGGAAGAGTGAAAGCAGATTACATTTCACCTTGTGAATGCAACAAGTCAAAAAGTATTTCATGGATTGTTATTACTACTTCTCAAAAACATAATTTGAGAGAAAGATCTATACCTGGTTTTATTTTGAGACAAATTGTTCCAAAAATGAGGCAGCAGTGCTGTTTGGCAGCAAAGGAATGAACTGGCAGCTGTAAAAGATGCTTGATCTTGTGAGTAGAGTAACTCTAAAAGTATTTTACAGTTCTTTTTCAAACTTTGTACATGCATTATATGGGTTACAAATAAACAAATGTCAAAATTAAAGCAGCACTGCATAGTGAGTGGGACAGCCTTAGACTCTTGATCTTGTCAGCATGATAACTCAAAAAGTATTTGATAGCTCTTTTTCAACCTCTGCAAGCACATTGTAAGGGTGAAGATCTGGACCTGTTCTAATTTCGAAACATATTGCATCAAAATTTAAGCCATGGTGCTTAGTGACAGCAAAGGGAACGGCTAACTTGAGAATAGAATAACTCCCTTTGATCTTTATTTCTCTACTTTCTTTTTGTTCTTTGATGGATCTCATTACCAATTCACGAAAGCATTTTACTGATGAAAATCTTCACCTAATAAATTTGAGTTTCATCCCAAAATTTAAATAGCTGCAATATATGGCAGCTGTGGATGGAAACAGCAGCTCTTGGTGGCAGCAAAGGGCAGAAAGGGAGTCTGCTGCACATATCTTGTTAATACAGTATTCCGTGGATTTAAATTTTAACTTCCAAGGAAAATTGTACAGGTCATTGGTTGTCAAACCGTGGGGTGTGAGATGATTTTATGAATATTGTGTAATAAAGTTTATATTGTTTTTTCATCACCAGCCTCCCCATGGCAGCAGTCCAGTAGCTGGTTGGCAAATTTTATCAGAGAGAACTTTATCATGGTTGTTTCGGCTTTGCAGTGCCCCAGCCACCTTCAAGAGGTTGATTGAGCCAGTGCTGACCCATGTCCCTCACAGCCATCTACCTGGATGATCTGCTCAACCATGCTGCTGACTTTGACAGAGAGCAACTTGTACACTGTATTTGCTGCCACTGCCAATGTGAGCTTGAGTGTCAACCCCCTGGAAGTGCTCCATCCGATGGGAACTGACAGAGTTAATGGGCCACATGTTGAATGGTGAGGGTGTGGTGCCAGACCCCAGGAAGGTTGTGTAGGTGAGACACTGGCCCACCCCACAAAGCACCACCAAGCTCCCCAACCTACCGAGGATTGCCTCCAATTGCTGGCAGTTTGCAAAGAACTTCTCTGGAACCACGAAACCCCTCCACCATCTCACTGAGATGGGGTGGCCCTTCAAATAGACTGAAAATTGTGCCGCCGCCTAATCACCTCCAGACTGCACTCCCTGAGGTTCCCCCGTCATGTCAATCGCTGTTTTCCCTGTCTGTGTGTTGCTGCTAGTGCTCATGATGCCTCTAACATGGGCGTCAGTGCAGTTTTCTTGTAGGCGGGGCCTCAGCACAAGTAGCTGGTGGTGTACTTCAGCCAGATGGTAAGCCGTCCTGAGCACAGCTATTGCGTCACGCACCGCAAACCCCCGCTTGTCATCCTCTTGCCACTTCCAGCCTTACCTCTATGGACAGCACTTCTTTCTGTGGACTATCCATGCATTCCTCGCCTGGTTTTTAAGCTTTTGCAACCCCAAGGGACAACTGGCACACCGGCTGGAGGCCCTCCAGGGGTAAGGCTTTAAGATCTAGTACTGGCCAGGCAAGCTCCACAGCAACACAGACACCCTGTCTTGTTGGTCAGGGTAGATGTATTGAGTTATTTTTGCTGTACCAACTCTGGGAATCATTACATCAACATGGCTACAGATTACTTTACTAAGTGGTCCAAGGCTTACGCAGTTCCCAAGCACAGTTCAGCTGCCACAGTAGATGAACTGCACAGTGACCAGGAGCAAAACAACAAGGCACTGGTGGTAGGTTTGGTCTGTAAGCAGCTGAGCATCATGGAGACCAGCAACAACCCCCCCAAAGCGATGGGCTGGTGGAGTTGTTTAATAGCACAGCTCGCCATCCTGGTGGCCCACAACCAGCACAGCTGGGGCATACCAAGCAGTGGTCCAGGAGAGCATTTGGTGCACACCGTCTGTGCTGATGTTTGGGCGGGAGCCGTACATGCCAGTGGTGTTTGGGTTGCTCCAAGAGCCAGAGGTACTGACGAAGCCAGGTAGGGTGCCTATGGAAACACCTGAGGGATGTGCACGAGGTGGCCTGACAGCAACAAGCTGCAGCAACCACTTGACAGAAAGGCACCTACGATGTACGTAGCCCCAGACAGGACTTTAACATCGGCAACCCGGTTTAAGTGTACTGCCCTATTCGTAAGACGGGGTGGTCTCCAATGTCGGGTAACCCTTGAGGCCCGACCTGACCCCCCTGCAACAGCTGAGGATGAGAATTCAGTGGAGGATGGAGGTATGCTGGGAACTCCGGGGACTGTGACATGCTGACTGCGGCAGCAGCACTGGACTCGCAGCATCTGCGGGACTTTGTGGGGGACCTAGGGGTTGCCGAGCATGGCTGACCCCTCAGGTGGGTGCAGTGTGATGCTGTGGGGCTGGTTGTGAGGGACTGATTGTTCATATTACTGGCATGCCTTGTCGATCATGTTTATAATTGTGTGATTTAATGTGTAAAGTCATGTGGTGGCTTAATAGTTAGGGAACCACACTTGAAATTAAATGATTGCAGGGTTGAATCCCCGACCAACAAGCCACCACTGAGGTACCCTGAGCAAGGTACCGCCCCAAAGCACTGCTCCCTGGGTGCTGAATTAGCTGCCCCCTGCTATGTCACATTGTCACATATGGGTTAAAAGCAGAGAACACATTTTGTTGTTGTGTGCTGTGGGGTGTCAACAATGACAATTAATTAACTAAATTCTAATTCTCCCCTCCTGGAGCCGATACCTTATCGTGGTGGAGGGGTTTGCGTGTTCCAGTGATCCCAGGAGCTATGTTGCCCGGGGCTTTATGCCCCTGGTAGGGTCACCCAAGGCAAACAGGTCCTGGGTGAGGAACCAGACGAAGTGCGG
>JABJVO010000008.1:192043-203634 GCA_026770805.1 Boulengeromyrus knoepffleri
AGAGATAGGGTAAGGAGCTCGGTCATTCGGGAGGGACTCAGAGTAGAGCCGCTGCTCCTCCGCATTGAGAGGAGTCAAATGAGGTGGCTCGGGCATCTGATTAGGATGCCTCCTGGACGGCTCCCTGGTGAGGTGTTCCGGGCATGTCCCACTGGGAGGAGGCCCCGGGGAAGACCCAGGATACGCTGGAGGGACTATGTCTCTCGGCTGGCCTGGGAATGCCTCGGGATTCCCCCAGAGGAGCTGGATGAAGTGGCCAAGGAGAGGGAAGTCTGGGTTTCCCTGCTGAGACTGCTGCCCCCACGACCCAACCTTGGATAAGCGGGAGATAATGGATGGATGGATGGATGGAATTCTAATTCTATTTTATGTTGCAGATAAGTGCTATACTTTGTAATGTTTACCATGCAGTGTGTGTTTTTGTTAGTGCCCACCCCAGGTTTGAGTTCCATGGCAATCATTTTTCCTGTGTGTGTGTGTGTGTGTGTGATTGTGGAATAGGCTTAGATTACCAAATGTTCCCCACAAGTGATAAAAACCTGCTATTTTGACATAATGGGAACCATTTTTCAGGTCCTCACAAATATCTGTGAATGCAATCAAAAAACGAAAAATGCCAGAAGTCTCATATTTTGTTTGGTTACTTATGGTTAAGGTTAGGGCTGGGTAGGGGTTATGGTCATCATGTTGGGATGAGAGTTTTCCCCACAGACATGAATGGAGAGTCCCCACAAAGATATAATTACAAACCTGTGTGTGTGTGTCGCTGATAGTGAACAATCACAGAACTTCTGTTCCTCCTCTTTATTATTAAAAACCATGCACACACCAATCTTGTCACAAAATATATATCACGAGTTCTCTACTACTGAGTATGGTCACATATCTCACGCGATAAACACCCTTATAGTTCATTTTTGTTATAATTATTGTTTTTTGCTTGGCAAAAGCGTATTAAATGCCATGGGGAGACTAACTGTAAATGACTTGGTTAACTGGGTTCTGCCATGCTTTGGTCACAGTCTGGTCACATTGGAGACAGTCTGGGTCTTATCAACCACTCTGTTGCCAGTACTGGTGTAATTATTGGGAAACCAAAAAGTTCCCAAACTACCGATTACAGACTGTAACCAGATTTGCTGTAACCAACTCACAGTCACAATTAACATAACGTTTTCCATGTTAAACATTTACTTGTGAATTCAGTTTCTGTTAGTGTCAATATGTATTTGTTTTGTTGTGAACACTGACCCGAAAATGATGTACCAAACAGTGCAAGACATGTACCATTACAGCCCTAATGTTTAGCCAAAATTACATATTCAGATAGAATGTGGATGCATGCAGTCAATGAAAAAAAAATTAATAGCATTATTATTTACCATATCATTATCTAGGCAAGTTTCCCTTTTTCGCAGCACCACCTAGAGGGTGGGGCTCCGTGCAGCTGCACCAGTTGCACCATCCTAATGGCTCATGTTTACCATGCAGCTGCTTCTGTGGGTTAGACAGCAGTAGAGGTCTGTGACCCGACCTGAGCCCATCAAGTCGGACATGGGGCAGGTTTAATGTTCACTTCAACCTTGGGAAATAGGTTGGGTTCGAGTTTGTTTTTTATGCATGATTTTATAAAAATGCAGACATGGCTTTTTACACTTGCTGGGTCCTTCACTCATTTGCTCTTTCCAAATGACGGGGCCGTACATAACTAAAAAGTAGACATAAGTCAAACACCATAAATCAGGGGTCTCAAACTCCAGTCCTGGAGGCCCGGAACCCTGTGTAGCTTAGTTCTTTCCCCCTTCCACCACAAATGATTCAGCTCAAGAGCTGTGTGGTAATTAGCACAAGGAGTTGAATCAGGTGTGTTAAATGAAGGTGAACCAAAAACTGTGTAGGGCTCCGGCCCCCCAGGACTGGAGTTTGAGACCCCTGCCATAAATCATTGGTTCTGTCTAACTTGCTTTAGAAATGGTCAAAAGAATATTTGCCAAATGTAGAAGATAAAAGGATCAGTCATTTCCAGAACTTTCTTCAACCCACTCAAATTGTCACACCCACAGGGGCGGGCCAGCGCAGCAACAAGCAATCAGTGCCTAATTAAGTGCTCTATTTAATGCGGAAGTGACTTCTCCAAAGTCGCAAAGTATTGTTGCCATGATTATGATGCAAACTGAGCACTTCTTTGTCTATTGTTTCTCTCGTCTGACCTGCCTGTCTCGCCTGCCTTCCCTGCCCTGCCTTCCCGGTCTGCTCTCATCGCTCCTCCCGTCCCTTCGTCTTCTCGTCCCATCTGTAAACGCAGGATTGACCCTCCCGGCTCCTGACCCGCCGCAATTGACCCAACCACTCTTTTGGTTTTGCCCTCTGGATTCTGGTGTACCCGGTTCCCTGAATGAAGTGTTCTCCTGCATTTTGGGGTCTGCCTCTTCCCTGGTTGCGAAGCCTGACACAAATGGTGGTGTAGTTAAAGCAGTTTAGTTGTGTTTATTTATCTTCTTATTGTACAGACACAAGTGACAGCACTTAGCTGTGGCAGCTAACTGTTAAGTTACATTTGTAGTCCTAGTTGAGTGCAACATACAATTAACCTATATGTTTTCACTACACTCTCACAATGTCTTTGTCCATTTACCCCTCAAACTGAACTGCCACCAAAACTAAGAGAAAAGCAAGAAAAACGACAGAATGATGTCCGCCTTTTCAGGCTCATTCACAATCCCCATGGAGTGTTTGTGCTAATCACTCTAACCACATTATTTCTCTGTCCTTTCAGTGATAGTTATGGAAAGAAAAACAGGCATGTTCTTTTGCAGGCTGACAAACCTAAAAGTGAAAAATTGGTGTTGTGCTTTTTTGTTAAATTACAATTGCATTGTGCAGCATGATCTTTAAGCACTTCTGTGTGCTAATCCACACAATAGGACGAGACTCCCTAATCGTTTTGCTGTTTCTGATAATTAAATGGAAAACGATGGAAAGCATTGACATATGCACCCTGGCACACACTGATTAAAGCAATACTTATTCTATGTGAAACAATCAAAGGGGGTTGAAAGCAACAAAGATTTCTAAATAGGGTAAAAGGAAGTGAACATCCCTTGTAACTTCCATTAACAATACTTTCTCTTTCTGCACTATAAAATGTCAAATTGCTAATGTTCATTCAGCCAAAACAAAACTATTGTGTCACTCATCTTCTGCGCAGATCGATTTCCAGCCAGCTAAGAAGAACAAAATCTTCTTCATATCCTGTGTACTTCCTGTATACCTTCCAAAGGACATGCATATGACTGATAGAGTCTGAGTCCCTGTGATTAATCAGAGGTATCTACAGAAGACATTAGCACCTGTTTGTGCTGTGCCAGTCCTGAAAAGGACATTACTGAGCTATAGCATCTATTTCTGTCCCATTCTGGACCACGAAATGCCACATTTGTCAGTTTAATGGCAGAAATATTTCTTATATCTTGGCTACTGATCTCACCTAGCCTAACTGTGACTTTTTGTCTATTTGGTGTGTGAAGGAGCTCAATTCAATTTTACTCTCCAAAAAACAACTTACTAACACATCTGCAATGAAAAGCACATCATTGTCTACAGTCATCAATGACAGGCCAATAAAACTTTTTTTAACATCCCAAAAGGACAATGACAAAATTTATAACTGTATGGAAAATGGAAAATTTCTTGTATTTCTGCTTTAGAAGATTTATGAAGCCTTGTTATTTCACGACCTTTAGTAATGTTTAATGTGTTTAAATTGAATTCATTTACAAAATTTATGAAATTAGAAAGGCACAACAACCAAGGGAAAAAAATCACCCATTGGACACATGGTGACTTGTTAATTATATTGTAACTTATTGTCTAAATTCTTGCAGCCTGGAACAAGGGAGCCTCCTGAACAACAATACTCGTGTAAATGGATATGCAAAGACAAAGACATAAAAATAAAAGGCATTTTATTCATGAATAAAATCTTTGTGAGCCTGAGCTCAAGCCTTCAGTTAAACTCTTCACCTGCTGCTGCCACAAACCCAAAACCATTCAGATTCCAGCCTCATCTGAACTGGTTTTCTGCTTCTTCTGGAAACAAACAAAATTGCTGTTGTTTTACTTTGATCTTGCTACTTTGATTGACAATTCTTAAAGTTCTCTTAGAGTGTGTGTGTGTGTATGTGTGTGTGTGTGTTTGGGGGGTGGTATTTCAGTGCAGGGCATTTGCTTTTCTGTAACGTAAGATGAACAGCTGACTGACAGTGAGCCAGCCACTGTGTTTTCCAGCCAGACTGGCTCAGTAACTCATCACACCCACTGATGACAAACAATAAAGAGCGATAAAAATCCTTTGAGGAAAAGCCTTGCACGAAATGAAAAATAGGCACTGTAACTATATAACAGGTAGGTCTAGCAGTAAAGGTGCTGGACTTCTGACTCCAAGGTCCCAGGAAAAGCCCACTGATGCAGACTTAAGCTGAAAACCTTGAACGACAAATAGCAATGGAACTCGCAAAGCAATTTGCTACAACTCCCAGTGCAATCTTGTCAAAAGATGATCTATTGCTTTAGTGAAAAGCATGACTGCAGCAATCTTAACTACATTTTAGAATTATCTCGAGGTAAAAACAAAACCTCCTTATTGGTCAGCAGCACTCAGATTGTTATTGGTCGGCAGGCTTGCCATTTAATACCTGGGTGCCTGTCAGCTGTGAGCTGACCCTCGCTTGGCTCACTGTCACAGGCTCAAGAAATCAGTTAGCTTCGCTGCATGATAGGCAACAGCTGCGCCACATCTCCTGTTTACTCAGTACTTACTGCACCTACATTAATCTCAAGGCACAACACTTCATTGACTTGTTAATGTGTATCAGCCTAAGGGTAGTTATAAATTGCTACATCCTCTGAGTCAGTGGTTACCCTCAATATTATTAGTCTATAGTTGTTCAGTGCATTCACTTGTCAATCCAGAGGATGCTGCAGTCACTATCAAGAAAAACCCCTAAAAATAAAAAGAGTGGCATGAGGTCAGTTTAAGGTCAAACAGGCGCAATACACTATTAAAGATTTATTTCCACAACAGGGGTTTCGTTTGGTGTGTATTTACTTCATAAAGGATTATGTTGCCAAGCCAACTATCACTGAAATTTGCATGATTCCATGAGCCAAGGCAAGAAAAGATAATTGGTTTATGAAATGAGAATATGCCTTTACATGCTGTTTACTTTGAGTTGTGAGAAAGCTAGTGGCATCGACCCTAAAGGGTCAGATCCCTAATCATTTGAATAAAAAAGGACCCATGCCTTGTAGGGAGTAGGCATTGTAAGTGGAAGCACGGGGTGGTGTAAAGAAGGAGTAGACATTGTAAGTCTAAGTATAGGATGGTGTAAAGAAGGAGTAGACATTGTTCGTGTAAGTACAAGAAGGAGTTGCCCGTCTCTGCCAAGAATAAAACAAAAAATGTGGTGTCTTTTCCATTTTGTTCCTTATTTGCAGATGAAAATGTGTTACTGAAGGCTAGGAGATTTCTAATGGGACACAAAGAAGAGAAGAAAAGAGAGAAACTCATTTTAAAATGTACAGGAAGTGTTATTAAAATCGAAAGGGCATTTTCATCATTTAGATACCTGGCAAGTTTGTTACCACAACTAAAAATGCTTTTACTCAGCTTTGATAAGCTTGTATGAAATGAAATGCCTGTACTCAAACTGTCATGCATGATAAACAAAACAATAATTTGCAGCAGTATGTCTCCCACTATTGCCACATCCCCTTGATAAATTAGCACTGAGACTAGTAAGAACTTCCATCCATCCATCCATTTAGCTTCCACTTATTCTATTTAGGGTTGGGGGGGGGGGGGGGCAGGGCCTACCCCAGAGGCCACGGCACCAGACAGGGAAAAGCCCAGGACAGGGTGCCAGCTCACTCACCCACTCACTCATAGTAAGAACTTCATTAATCAAAAACATCGTTTTATCTTACTAAAAATCAACCAACTGTTTTTTTGAGTATGTTGAAAATCAAAGAGTTAATCTAATCTAAGCATGTAGAGCAATGTAGAGCAAACTATATATATAAATATAAATATAAATATATATATATATATATATAAAGATAATTTTAGGTGAATTGCATTAATATGACGCTTCTGAAGGTGTCTGCAAGACCTACTAAACAGCTCCCATATTCAGTGAATTTCTTTCATGCACTTCATCTACCAAACTTCTAATTAGGTGAGACAATGAACGTATTTAAGCTTAATGTTTTCTAGACCTTAATGTTCTTCAGATACCACTTACGTTAAAATTTCACAAGAGGTCATTAAAAGCCAGCAATCCCACATATAAAGATAAGAACAGATTTATTACGGTTTAATCCTATTTCTGCATAATTTCATCAAAGTGTAATTTTACTTCTAAGTTTCATCTTTCTTTGTATCAGTCCTCTGAGTTTGCTTATTTTGCAGGGATTAAAATGAGGGATGTTTG
This sequence comes from Boulengeromyrus knoepffleri, assembly GCA_026770805.1. Taxonomy (NCBI): domain Eukaryota; kingdom Metazoa; phylum Chordata; class Actinopteri; order Osteoglossiformes; family Mormyridae; genus Boulengeromyrus; species Boulengeromyrus knoepffleri. Next base: position 198,535 of record JABJVO010000008.1, read on the forward strand.
AAAATTGCTTTAAGTCTCGTTATAAGTCTGCCTTGGCTCTGTGATGCTCTGAATGCATTTGTTATTTGGGTAAAACTGAATTTAGTTATCAGGGCAGCCTCAGAATTTGCAATATTTCCCACAATTAAAATTGTCATTGTAAATCATGAACTTCTAGCTGAGACTTGTAGCTCATGGTCACTCCATCCATCAGGCTTCCCATTGGTCGGCCAAAGAGCTGTCCAGTCAGCTGTCATTTGTAGAATGAGGCGGAGACTAACACATATAGAGGCCACACACTCAAGCATACACTGTCCCAGAAAAGTGAACCGCCTGCAGTTCATGTACTAGTGATGCATTATTACTGTGATTATAACGTGAATTATATTTCCATAATCACTGAGATTTCCCTCTCATATATTTACCATTCTGCACAGGCTCATACATGTCAAGATGCTCCAATAAATCAAGTTTTGCAATATCGACATAACACGACACATAAAATAGCTTTTGTGATACTTTGATAATGTGGGAAAATGAGGAAGTAATGCCCTGAACATGCAGTCTTCTGGCAGGTTGAGGCAGGAAGAATAGCTCATCATGTGATGTAAGATCTAGGGCTCAGTCATATCAAATTCAGCAGCTCTGATAATGAACAGAACAGGACCATCTCAATGTAAGACTTAGCCATTTAGCTATCTGGACACCAAGCAATGTTTAGTTGTACAATAAGATGTCCTTGTTTCCCCCACATATCCATTTCCCATCAAAGCAGAGAGGATGAACCCTTTTCCTTATCTAGACAAGCTTGGCAGATTTTTTATTCAACCATGAAACTCTTCAGAAAGGTCTCAGTGACATCTACCATGGATAAGCTGACCTAAAATAGATGGAGGCTTAAATGGACCACTGCTTAGTAACTTCTAACGGCAAGTAGACCTTTCACGATCAACCAAAAAAACTCAGCATTTATTAGCACTTTTTGTCACCTCTTTTCCAATATCCTCACATTTATTTTGTAAATGAATGCTTGGAGAAGTAGTCTTTAATATATATTAATTTCTCAAAGCCAATCACTCAAAATAACTAAGTCCCAAAACTCATTATTGCCTTACAGCTTCACCCCACTCTCCTGGCCAGGGTCTTATTGCCGTCACAGTAAGCTTTTAATCATCATTAATATGATGAAGAGACGGCAGAAATATCCTGCCATCGCCATGTATTGCTCTCACTGTCAATCAATCCATCCATCCATCCATTACACATGAAGATATTATATGAATCTTTTAATAATCACATGAATTGAAAACAAGGAGCCCAACACAGGCCATGGATGTGCCTTTTGTCATGTGACCTTTTTTTACACAGCACACCCTGCTTTTGCCCGCTAGCAATTACAGCAGGATTTTCTGAAGGGCAGGAGCACATTTAGAAAACTACCCCACACACCGCACTCAGCATTCCTGTGGACGCTGTTGCTGTCCCCAGCACTCAGATAATGGACAGATACACGTTTGTAAATTGTTTCCATTTGTAGCCACTAAATTTAGCTCACAGTGAAGATATTGTATCATTTTTTGGTGGCCTTACTACCCTGCTGTGATGAAGGACTTTTTTGGCTGCTTTGCTGTTTTACTAAATTATCATTTTAGCTTTGTGACAACCGAAAAATGCAGGAGCGGAAAAGAAAAATTATAATTCCAAAATCCTCTGTACAAATGCTTTGTGCACAAAAGATGACGTTTTCACACATTTTCTGTTCATCACTTTCGAAGGAGAGGTTTGAGGGTGAAATTAGCTCTTGAGTAACTCAAGTCAGTGGTTCACAGACAGTGACACCAGCCATGATGCATGCAGGACTCGGGGGAAAAACAAAAAGAAATGGAATTATTCAAAAGCCAGTGCGGGTATACATCAGGTCTGGCAAGGTTCTCAGTGAAAAGAACAGAAGATTTATGATGTAAAACTTTTTTGGTTATTATTGTTTTAAGCAAAAAATAAAATGTAACATTATGAAATAACAACAACCTGTGTTGTTTGATCCCTGTGTTTAGCGTGAGCTGCAAATGCATTGCCTGATGACCATGGCCTTTAGCCTCCTTATGAGCAAACCTGGTCAGCGACCACTCAGTACATCTTTGCATTTTCAAAATATTACCTAAAATATATATGTGTCATAGAGGCACTAGCAGAACAGTCATCCACTGGGGGCAACAATCCACTGCATTCACTCAAGGTACAATCAGTTTGCCAAGATTACAGGCAAAATTAATTTGATAGTTATTTACAGACAAAAATGCTAATACTGTCGAAGCTAGTACTTCTGCGTCTACTTTATTTATTGCCTAAATTGTGTGAATGTTTACCGTTACTACTGAAAATGAAAAGTTCAGTAAGGTTGACATGTCTTATCCTTCTCATACAATCAGTAATGTCCCAGTTATGATTCACAATGAATATAAATAAAAAATGCTTCTGGACACGAAAAAAATCGTTATTTTCTTTCCATTAACTAAAGGTCACTTGGAGTCTTGCCCTTTTCAACAAGAGCAGTGATATGAGATCTCAGACAGAGGACAATTATTCCCTTCCTCAGAGCTAATTTGAAGCATTTCACACTGTAATCACACTGTGAACATGTAGATAGCTTTCTTACATTCAGGCTGAAGCAGAAATAGAAATATTAATAGAAAAAATGTTTACTGGTTCTTCACAATAAATGGTAAATAGGACAGCACTTTTTACTATAATAAGCCATAGATGGATACATAATGTCAGCATAGGTTCAAATTGTAATACATAATCTATTTTTACCTCTTTTCATTACAAAAAAATAGTACAACAGTAATTTTAGGACTGATGACCCTGATTCTGGAATGAGAAGGTGACCATACCCACCAAACATCTCAAAAGCAATCATTCAAATGAAAAGACAAAACAGCAGTGAGACTGGGGCTCCCAGGTCACACAGAAACCCCCAATGTGTGCGTCTATCCAGCTTCTGCCTCGCTCAGCCTCTACCTCTGGCCCCTGAAGGAACACATCATTCTTAAAAACAAAAAGAAGGATTTGATTTCCCAATACAGAGCACACTAAAACCAAGGAATAAAAAAACCTTTAACCCTTTCACAGGAGTGAGTGTTCTATGTTTAGTATAATACAATACAATACAATACATTGCTCATTAGCACAAACAGCGAATCATGCACTACAACTGAATACAAAAAGCATGCAGAGATAGCTGCGATGGGTTGGTGCCCTGTCCTGGATTGTTCCCTGCTTTGTGATTGTAGCTTCCAGGAAAGGCTCTGGACCCCCCCCCCCCTCCCCTCCCCTGACCCTGCATAGGACAAGCAGTTATAAAAATGGATGGATGGATGCTTAAGAGATCCAGAGATTCCAAACATCACAATTGCAAAGATGCATGATCTCTGACATCTCACTGCTGAGCCCCTGGGATTTTCATTTATAACAGCCTCTACAGTTTACAACTGTGCAAAAACAAAAAATTATCCACGAGTTCCAATTCTGTAGACAAAAATTGCTGATGACAGAGGTCAGAGGAGAATCACCAGACTTGTTCAAGCTAACAGGGAGATCACAACTGCTCAAATAACTGTTCTTTACAACTTTTACGTGGAACGGTTACAGCCTCAAGAGACTATGCGGGGTTACCAGCTAAGAACAGGACAATGAGGCTGCAGTGGGCAAGGCATCACAAAAACAAGTGAAGGTTGGAAAAACATCACCCGGTCTGAAAAATCTCAGTTGTTGCTGCAACAGGCAGATGATGAGGCCAGAATTTGGTGTACAAAGCGTGAATCCATCATGCCTTGTGTTACTAGTTCACAGTGGTAATATAATGGTGTGGGGAAATTTTCCTTGGCACACATTAGGTCCCTTAATATGTATTTAACCTGATCTGTATGTCGCAGCACACCTGAGGATTGCTACTGACCTGGGTAACCCTTTACGCATACAGCCAATTAGTTTTCCAGTGGCTAACTTCAGCAGAATAAGGCGACATTTCACACAGCATCACAAGCACTAACTTCAACGTACTCCAGTGACCTGCACAATCTCCAAATCTAAATCCGACGGAGCACCTCTGGTACCAGCTGGAATGGAAGGTTCGCAGCATTAACAAATCAGCAGGAGCTGACAGAAGATAACAAGTCTGTACGAACCAAAATGCCCAAGAAAAATTTCTAGCACCTTGTTAAATCCATGGCTGTTCTGGAGGCAAAAGGGGTCCTGCCTGGCACTAGATACATATACTCAGGAAAGTGGCCACTGATAACCCTTTCACAACACGGCTGCCCTGAATTCCAGCCCGGTTGTTGTTTTCACACCGAAAATAATGGCAGTGCGGGGCCGATATTTCTGGGCCCGAGCTACTTTTTCCAGCCCCGAAAGACTGCTGGGCCTGAGTTAAGAGCGTGTCATAGTCATCAGAACGGAAAACAAACCTTTACAAAGGAATTCGGAGTGAATTGGAGAAGGCAGGGGTTATCAGAATAACGGGGCAAGTTGTGAACAAGATTTTTTTTTTAAAATGATAAAGAATAATGCAAGTCAAAAAGAGAGCTAAATAAAAATGGTGGCGGTGTAGCAGAAGTGAAACAGCAGAGACAGGAACCAGGCTGGAGGGATCAATTCTTCACTTTATTTTATCCTGCACCATAAAAGCAGAATGGGGATTGCACACCTGTGCAGTCAACTGCAGTTTTTTCTGCTCCCGCAACAACACCCATTGTGCCTGTCCACAAAATGTGGGAAAGCTAATCGCAGCCCGCTTACCGCAACAGCACCCACCGTGCCTCTGAAGAGCCACAGAAGCACGTAACAAGGTGCGTGTCAAAAGTATAACTGCAAATTAAGCCCCACCGGCAACCCGGAGCTATGGAACCTTCCACATATTAATTGAACTCAATTACTTATATAAACAATTACCACTCAAAGTTGAGTGAAGTTAACTTATAGAATATTAAATCGATATTACATATTATATATATATAAAAGCAGAGGTGGACATTTCAGGTCCGTAAAGTAAAAATCCAAACCAGGATTTCGTTTCAACCAACCAGTTGAGCATAAAGAGTCACAGTCACAGAGTGGTCA
>JABJVO010000008.1:252729-282482 GCA_026770805.1 Boulengeromyrus knoepffleri
ACACACACATACACACACACACACACACAGAGTACACTTCACGTAGGACAAATGCAAACACCACAACATGCACATATTATTCCACACCAAATCTGGATTTGCGCGTGCAATGTACCACTCACCAATTTGGGAATCCTCACTGTTGCTGGAAAACAGAGGTAAATTCAATAAAATTGAATTGTAAATATATAGAGAGATACAAGTTTTGCAGAGTAGAGCGGCTTTTTATGCAAGTGATACTCTCTATCTATTTCTGGACCACGATCAAACAGTGATGCTATTTTTAGTTCGCAGGAGAACCACACTCAGAAATGCATCTCCCTGGAATCTTGGGTAGAGTGTATGAAATGTAAATTCATACTGCATCTTAAACTCTGCACGAGAGTTCTGACTTCCCATTGTTGCATTATTGCAGTGTTTTTTTAACCGCCGAGCGTCTTCCACACCCCTCACCCCCCTGGAATCGCACATATTAAAAACTAAAAGGTACATTAGTTCACCTCATGAATAACACTATGCGTCTGACGTTATGTGAAAGGCCAGTTATGTCATATATTCAATTGCATGATTTTATGGGGAAATTGCATTATGGATTGTTTGGTTGCATTTTCATAACATATTTTTGACCTCGCCGACGTACATTTCTGAATAATATGCAAACGTTTCTGAACAGTGGAAGAGCTATTTCTACTACGACATTACTAGGCACTGCATAATTTAAGTTATTTAGCCGCAGAACACTCAGTAGAATACGATCATTAAAGCTTACTGCTGAGGAAAATATGAGGGCTGCGTCAGTTACAAGGCATTGACGTCACGTTAAGAGTCTCCCACTTTACAGCATATAGCTTCTGATTAAATCCATCTCTGCTTGATCTGATGCCTGACGGTCTGTTGTGAAATGTGCTCCAAAATATTACAGGTGAGATATAAGAAAAAAAGTATGCATGTAACAGAAGGCAGCCAGACTATATGCATAGTGTTATAGTCTGTTTAGTAGGGATGTTGGTTTACGTAGCTATCATGTTTTCATTTTAACCGTTCTTTGTCTCTTTGTCTGTCGAACTTATTCATGAAACGGAATATGAAGCACAAGGCAAGACCGTGTGTCTTTGTATTCCGAATATTTCTCACGCAAGTACTGTCTGCTCTACAAACGACAATAAAGATTGAAGCTCTAAACGTGCACTCGCTATGCCCTCCATGCCCACGCGTAATACTAGGCAACCCAAGGAATCGTGCTCGGAGGGCACTACCTACACTGCAGCGGCCATGCCACAATGGAAACTAATAATACTTTCTTCATCATTACTTGGTTTTTAATATTGGTACAATTTCTCACTATAATAACTGCACACGTATAAAAAAGCACAAACACCTCCCATTCAGTGCTGTCTGGTGAAAAGTTTGCGATCTGTGTTCCTTCCTACAAAAGTACTGAAGTCAAATCGTGTTACTTTTCTAAGACACGCACTCAGGGGCAAATGCTTTCTTCGGCCAGATATTTCTGAGAGAGGCAGCGCCCATAGCAATTGGATGTTAACCCGTATTTGTTCTGCATGTACAGCGCTGCAGATTTCATTGAAACAAACTGCACATACATAACTCCTGATACTAGATGCAGAGCGAATTATGCTGTTGAAAAGCTAAAAGTGCTGCGGCAGCCTAAGTCAAAACATAATATTATCTTTCAGTTAATATAAAAATTGCAATTTTTACTTTAGTGTTGAATTTAACGCCCTGAAATATCTGCATCATATCTGCGTTGTTTCTTTTATGGTTCCTAAATTTTCTTAACATTTATTTTCGAAAAATTGCTCTACTATTAGCTATCCATCACAGGTCTTCCTCTGCAATATATAATTCGCCGCACGGTGTCGCCACATGCTCTAACAGTAAACATGCGAATCCCCTGAGCATACGCTACTACAAGTTTAAATTGAGCTTTCAGAGGGGCTAATGCAAATGTCATTGAGTGTCATTCTGAAAGAACAAGTGCCTCCCATTCAAAAGAAACGAGTCCTCCCATCTTAAAATAAACTCTTTCTTAAAATATGCATCTTTCTGTTTACGCGTGGTGCCGAAAGTTATTCCCAAGGGTATCTAAAGGCTTTGTATGCGGTCACGAGCAGGATAAATAACCTGAATCTGAACTGACCCTAAGACTCATATTTACAGGTTAAAAAAATCATAATAAACAACGGTTGTATTGTTTAAAAATATCAGCCCATTAGATTGAAATTTATCACCGAAAAGCATTTTAAACAATCATGCATACGAGGCTATGTTTAAAATAAATAGCAGTATTGGCAGATGCGATTTATCGTACAAAATATTCATTTCAGCATGAATGTTGCGCCGTGCTCCAACATTAAAAGAAATATTATCTAAAACAATCCTCCATTTGTTCCACGATATAGTAAATCATTTAACAATCAGGTGCGTGATCGCACGTGAACATGCAGTGAATGTCACATCACTGCAAAAGAAATCTATAGTATATACAGCATATGACGTCGCCGCGCGAATCTTCTTCTAATATAATGTGAGGGATACCCATATTTCAGCAGCATTGAAGGGAAACGGAAAATAAAACTATGCTGTTGTTAGATCCTGATTTGAAAACAACTGGCTGAGCGGCTCATTAACTTAACACTGTGATAAAATATTTGCCTATTTTACAGTTTTAATCCAAGCCTTTATTATTGAACGTTGTGCATGATCCATGTGACAAGGCACCAGTGTTAAGGGCATGTAGCTGTGACGTCAAGGGGGAGTGAGCAGAATACCGATTGTTATAAAACATCTTGCTTATATTCAACATGACCAAGAAACAGTACTAGATCTGCAAAGGAAACTAGCATTGCTATCCCTGATGCTGAGGCGCTAATGGAAGGACTATAAGTGTCAGACTATATAAGTTGTCTGGCCAAATACAGCTAAAAATAAAATAGCAATTGTAATACAGCATAAATGCATACATGACATATTTAAATACTGTGCATAGAATCTGTGTTAAAGCTCTTTAATCATGTACTGCTACAAATGGTAACCTGCGTGACTACCATTGTGTTTTCTGTTAATATGACACTAAACTGGCGCCGAAGATGGCAGCTCTGTCACCAGCTCCCTCGAGTACATACATAGATTTGTCAGATGTTTTATATATGTTTATACTTATATTTCTATTGCGTGTTAATTCTTGTTGTACTATGGCTGTTTCGAGAGGCTTTGCACACAAGCATTTCACTCACATGTATTTTATCTCTGTACTGGTGATAAGTGACATGACAATAAGTGATGTGATTTGATTTTGATTTAAACTAGCACTACACATAATGCATGACAAAAAACATTAATGAATAAACAAATGATTTACAGGTAATTTTAGGTCTTACACGAGTTTCTTATTTTGTTACTAAGGTGCCACAATAACAGGGGTGACATGGTGGCTCTGTTGCATCACTCTTCTGGGACCAGGGTTCGGGTCTCCCCCATGACTCCATATGTGTGGAGTTTGCATGTTCTCCCCATGTCATCATGGGTAGTACTCCAGTTTCCCCCCACAGTCCAAAAACCTGCTGAGGCTAATTGCTGTTACCAAATTGCCCGTAGGTGTGCATGTGTGAGTGAAATGTGCATGAATGCGCCCTGTGTTGAGTTGGTGCCCCGTCCTGGGTTGTTCCCTGCGATGGGTTGGTGCCCCGTCCTGGGTTGTTCCCTGCGATGGGTTGGTGCCCCGTCCTGGGTTGTTCCCTGTGTTGGGTTGGTGCCCCATCCTGGGTTGTTCCCTGCGATGGGTTGGTGCCCCGTCCTGGGTTGTTCCCTGCCTTGTGCCCATAGGCTTCAGACCCCTCATGACCCTGAATAGGATAGGTGGTTACAGAAAGTGGATGGGCGGATGGATCACAATAATAAAAATTATTATTATCATTATTATTGTTGCTGGCCATGTTACTGTAATGTGTTATAGGCATTATAAGTATATATTATAAATATACTTGGCATGTTATCTATATGATACAATGTAATAGTGGTGGTATATAATGTATATTCTTTGAAAGAATCCCTTTTAGCATTTTTTGGCCTAATGTTTATTTTATTTCAGTTGTATTTGTTGTAGCTGCTGCAACAGGTTTCCTTAAGAGAGACAACTTGTGCCCTTGTGCCAAACATTTATTTGGAAATCAGCGGTACATAGTTTGCAAAGAATTTGTCCGTGGGGCTATGCAACATGTTTCCTATGTCTGGCACAGCCAGGACGGACCCTTGACACGTGAACGCGCACCCTTGCATCACTCCAGCATGCAATCCGTGCATGTCGAGGTAGACCATTACATGCTACACCGTAAGTCCACTTTTACAACTACAACCCCCCTACCATATGTTTTCCAATAGTAAAGTTTGTATTATTCTGAGCTTTTAATTAAGTCGACTTATATTCATTTGTTTACATTCTTGCGGTTATATAGATCTATGTAGATCTATGTAGATCGTAAACCACCGTAACTATTTTTTTATTGGAGAACTAGCTCATTTTTTAGTGAAGACACCGCTGCATGATCCCATTTACTGTGTATAACAATGGCACAAATCAAACTTTACTCGTAACAAGTCACGGTCCGTAGTGCACTTACAGAAAAGGTTGCACCTACCATGTGTAACCTGGGTTTAGCCCAGCTTATTCAAACCATGCCCTATTAGGGTGTCTGTTCTTTTAAGGCTGGGTTAATAGGAGCGTGCTCCATAGCGTAGTCTGTGAGGGGATGTACGAGTCATGCGGACATGTAGTGCTGCATAGCTGGGTTAGAACTGCTAAGCTGCCCTGTGATTGGAGGAGGTACTAGTCTGTTGGGTTCCCCCTCACATGGTAGGTGAGAGGGTGGGTCCGTGTGTGGCAAACAGCTCTGTGAGAGAGAGAGAGGGGTAAACAGCGAGAGCGTAAAGGAGGAAAGGAGCCGCGCTGAGCGTTCCACTGGTTTTCCCTTTGCTCTCATCGTATTTTGCCCGGTTGTTCTTCAGAGTTACTGGGGACTGTGTTAATACTGAGTCTAGCCTGCCGTTAGGTAAAGGACGGGCGACGCGCTAGGTGAGGGCAGCTCCAGAAGAGACACCAGGTTATTGAAGTTACACTGATACTAGCGCGCATAGCGTGGCTAGATAGTTGTGCAGTTTTCTTCTTCCATTTTTCCTTGGTTTGGAGGAAATGTAATAGGAGTATTATGGTTTACTTTCCAAAGGCTCTGGCATAAATGGGGAGGGTTTGAGACGAATATGAATCACTGATGTGGGGGAAGCAAGTGTTTCTCCAAGGCCTGCAGTGACCGAGACGCCATTTCACTGGATGGAACTGCGCAGCTACCGGGAGAGCTTATGTTATGAGAAAGTAATATGTACTTTGGTTTGTTTTGTGGATTGTGTATGTGCGGGTATTAGCAAACCCTAGGGTTTGTGCTATATTTGTGAGTTGGGACTGTGTTTCTGCTCGTGCTGAGTTTCAGTATTAATACCTTGGGAGGGGTATTTAACTGTGTAGCACAGGTTGGTATCGCTCGATTGTAGGTGCTTGCACCGGTATCGGAAAATGGGCCTTTGGCCGAATTATTATTTCGTTTTTTTTTTGGTGAGCTGACCTTGCAGATGTATCTTCCTATGTTTTCATTTAAGAAGCAGTGGATAGAATTGCAGCCATTTTTGAGTTAAGTCGTTTATACCTTTCTGTGCTATTTGGAGCTCGTTGTTTTTTTGGGTCAATAAAATTTGTTGTTTAACTGAAGTAGTAGTAACTCTGTGCCACTCATTATTACCCTAATGTCCATTTACGTTTTAGAACTCAGGCAGGCCTGGTGGGGCGGGGCCAACACCAATGAAGGGCTACATAAAATGGAGGTACTACTGGGATCGTTAGGGGTTTTTTTTTTAACAGAATGAACTTAAGTTATCCTAGTAAACTGAACAAATTGGTTTTCTCCAGGAAAACTCATATAATAAACAAAAGAAAACATAGAGAACCAAAAACAAAAGAAAACAAACAGACCACGTCAAATAACCAAAGGAGTTAGGATCTCGAGAGGGCGTTGGCTACTAGATTGCTGGCACCTTTCTTATGTCTGATTTCTAAATGGAAAGCTTGTACAATCAGCACCCAATGTATGAGGCGCTGGTTCGTGTTACACATAAGGGACAGGACAACTAAAGGATTATGGTCGGTGTATACGACCACCGGATTAGCACAATCTCCCACATAAACCTCAAAATGTTGCAAGGCCAAGAGAAGAGCTTGGGCCTCCTTTTCAATTGTGCTATATGCTAGCTGGTGTTTCACAAATTTTTTTGAAAAGTAACACACAGGATGGTCCAAACCGTGATCGTCTTCTTGAAGGAGAACTGCACCGGCACCTAAACCGCTAGCATCCACCTCCAATTTGAATGGTCGAGTGAAATCTGGAGCAACTAGGACAGGGAAGCTACTGAGCAACATCTTAACAGAGTCAAAGGCAGCTTGACAGGCTGGGGACCATACAAATGGTACGCCCTTTCGAAGCAACTGGGTCAGAGGAATTACAACATCAGAGAAATTACAACAGAAACATCAATAATATCCAGCCATCCCCAACAACCGTTTTAACTCACGTGGCATTTGCGGGACGGGGAATGACAGGATAGCTTGGACTTTGGCATCCAGAGGCTTAACCACACCATGACCCACTAACTTTCCCAAGTAACTAACAGTACCTTGTCCAAAATCACATCTTTCTAAGTTTAGGACTAACAAAGCATCTTTTAAACGAGCAAAAACTAGTTCTAGGGATTGCATATGATATTCCCACGAATCAGAATAAATGACATAGTCTAAATACGGCTCACAATTAGGGACATCACCGAGCACCTTTTGCATGAGCCGCTGAAAAGTGGCCGGGGCATTGTGTAATCCGAAGGGCATGACTGTGTATCGGAGGAAGACGTCGGGGGTAACAAAAGCAGAAATTTCTGATGCGCGAGGGGTGAGAGGAACCTGCCAATAACCTTTTAATAGATCTAGTTTAGTCACATATTTGGCAGACCCAATCTGATCTACACAGTCTTCCATATGTGGAAGTGGGAAAGCATCCGGCCTGGTTACGGCATTTACCTTATGGTAATCAGTACAGAACCGGGACGTTCCGTCAGGCTTGGGGACGAGCAAACATGGGGAACTCCAGGGACTGCAGCTAGGCACAGCGAGACCGGTTGTCATCAAATAGTTAGTTTCCTGAGCCAACAAATAACGCTTAAGTGGGTTGACACGGTAGGGGTGCTGTTTAATGGGGACATGACCGACAACATATAATATATATCATGTTCTACAACAGAGGTACGTGAAGGGGTATCCAAAAACAGGGAACAAAACCTACCTACAAGGGACGTAATGTCAGATTGGGTGGCAGAAGGCAAATGGGTTAACCAACTAGGAAGAGTCTGAAGACCTTCAGAATTAAGTAAGCGAGCCCACGGTAAACAATTTTTCCCTAAGTGTAGCTCTCATCCTCCGGCGAATAGTTACTGACCGACGAAACCCCTACCAGCATGGGGGTAGGGAGAGAAACGGACGAAGCGCCAAAACTGAACGATCAAGGTAGGGTTTCAACATGTTAACATGACAAACCCAGGACTTCCGCCTACGATCTGGTGTTTCCACTACATAGTTGGTAGCACTCAGCTTAGAGCGGACAACATAAGGACCTGAGAACCGAGCGCAAAGGGAGGAACCGGACAACGGGAATAACACAAGGACAAGGTCACCAGGCTGAAAAGGCCGCTCTATAGCAGCTTTATCAAAATTTGCCTTCATTTTGGACTTGGGAGGCACCTAGAGACGTCCTAGCTAGGGCTCTAACAGCAGACATACGTTCACAAAGGGAACTAACATATTTCAGGAGGTCCTGTGATGGCGAAGGCGTGTTAGACGACAACCACTGCTCCTGAAGCGCTTTTAGGGGACCTCAAACCGAATGACCAAACACGAGCTCAGCAGGGCTAAACCCGGTTGACTCCTGGACGGTGTCGTGGATAACAAAGAGGAGGAGGGGCACACGCTCATCCCAGTCTTTCTCTGCATCTAAACAGAAAGTGCGGAGCATGTTTTTAAACGTCTAATGAAACCATTCCAGCGCCCCCTGGCTTTCTGGATGGTAAGCGCTGGATACTGAGTGCCAAACTCCCAACTCACGAACCACTTGGGCAAATAGTTTTGATGTGAAGTTGGTACCTTGATCAGACTGCACGTACTTAGGGAGGCCGAATGTAGTGAAGAATTTGATCAAGTTCTTCACTATAACGGGGGATCTAAGACTGTGAATGGGGATAGCTTCCAGGAAACGAGTTTCAGTGCACATTAACGTAAATAATTAGCTATTGCCTGAGCGAGTTTTTGGTAAAGGACCGACACAGTCTATAAGTAAGTGCTCGAAAGGTTCACCGATCGCAGGGAGGGGCCGTAACGGGGTTGGAACAATGACCTGATTTGGTTTGCCCACTACTTTACAGACATGACAGGACTTACAATACCTCTTTGTATCTGAATTTACTCCAGGCCAGAAGAAATGACTTAGGAGTCTGGACAACGTCTTTTTGATTCCTAAATGACCCGAACATGGGTGATTGTGGGTGAGGGACAATACATATGCCCGATATTTCCCAGGGACTACTACCTGATATACTGAAGACCAATCGAAAGGCGAATTCGGAGGTCTACTTACGCATAAGCACTTGATCATGAAGAAAGTAAGCGGTGGGGTGATTCTGTCTTCTCGACAGTGGCGGCACGACAAGATTCCAGGGAGAGATCAGCTCCCTGAGCCTTAACCAGGGCTTCCCTCATGGAGGGAACTTCAGGGGGATCAATAACAGGGCGAGCAACAGGGGTGTCAAAATCGCACAATGAAGAAGTAGCTGGAGGGGAGTCAGACATAAAAGTATCAGCCAGGTCAATGTCCGCGAGTTTACGTCATTGGGCACGAGTGAGCACACAGGCCGAAAACACCTTGGGATGTTCCACAGCTACATCATCTGTATCAAGCATTGGTTCGGGAATGACTTTGGGCAGAGGAACAACTCTTTCCCCTGCGATGTCATTCCCTAGAATAAATGAAATACCCAGAACGGGTAGGCGAGTCTGAACCGCAGACGTCTGAACACGTACAAAACCAGAGAAGTCAGGGGTATTTAGGAATACACTGTGTAAAGGAACAGCTGTCACGCACAAATCAATGCCTTGTACTAGGACACTGGTACCACAATGCGACGCATTATCAAGAAGGACGATGCCTTCCATCAGAAACGATTGGGCAGCACCCATATCCCGCAGGATAGTCACAGGGTGTCGCACATCGGTCTCACTGAGCGAAACCGAACCAGAGAACACAAAGGGTTGGAAGGCAGGCTCCACTTCTTGAGCTAGGGGTGAGGCACTGTCTATACCAGCTACAACCTGCAACTTTCGAGTTATGCCACGAGCTTCCTTTCGTTTAAGGGCCGGGCATACCGAAATAAGATGACCCAGCTCATGACAGTAAAAGCACTCACGCTTCTCCACAAACGGTGGGGGAGAAGCAGACACAGGGGAGGACGTAACCAGCCAAGGCTGAACTTTTTGAGGTAACGGAGTTGGAGTAAACACGGTTTTGTGTGTAAGCACAAATTCATCTGTGAGGGTGGCAGCTTCGGTCAGGGAAGCTACCTTCTGTTCATTTAAGTATACCACCACACGATCAGGGACACAGTTTTTAAACTCTTCCAACAAAATCAATTCCTTGAGCTGATCAAGGTTACACACACCACTGGAGGTACACCATTTATGAAACAGGGTGGTCTTTTCCCTGGCGAATTCTATGTGGTTCTGGCTGGGGGATTTATTAAGCGTCCGGAAACTCTGCCGGTAAGCCTCAGGTACACGTTCGTAAGCCCTTAAGACCGTAGCTTTCACTATGTCATAATCTAGGCTCTGTTCTAATGCAAGGGCCGAACACACTTCTTGCGCCTTACCCACTAGCTTGCATTGCAACAAGAGAGACCAAAGATGCCTAAGCCAGTTCAAAGTCGTGGCAATGCACTCAAATATGGAAAAGTAGGCGTCCACCTCATTTTCCCGAAACACTGGAACAAGCCTGATATGTTGGCTAACATCGAAGCCAGAATTACTCCCATCCTGGGGAATTGGTGAACTCAGGGGAGATCGCAGGCAAGTTTGAGGAGCGTCTGGGGCATCAGACCCATCTCGGACAGGCAGGCCGGAGTGTGAATTGTAAGCAGGATCTCCTCCCTGGATGAGCAGGGACCACCAAGATCCATGCAGAGACCCATCCCAAGATCATCGCTGCCGGCTTCCGCTGCAGCGGACACATGGATAGGACTCGACACAACACTCGCGGAGCCGCCCACCTCAGGCAGGATAGTCTGCCGAATCAGCTCATCTGAAAGGACCTGCTTAATCGCCCGCTTAAAAGCTTCAGCGGGGACAACCACATTAAAGAAGTCCGCTATTGCTAGCAAATCATCCTTACGGCACTTATCGAATTGCTCGAGTGTGGGGAAAAGGGTGAAAGCGACAAGGTCGAACTTGGCCATAATCACTAATACCAACACCACCCCCCACACAAGAAAATCCACCAGGCAGACCTGAAAAAACAAGAACGAAGCTCCCAACTACCTGGAAAACAGCAGACAGAAACAAGAAAAAAGCAAGGAACGGACAAGCACACCAAGTCCGGAAAACAGCAGATAGAAAGCCAACAAAAGCAAGGAAAGGACGAGCCCAGAATCCCCAGAGGCACACGCACCGAAAAACAGAAAAGAGGAACGGACAAGCCCCCAATTTCTGTTACAATCCCCAGTCTAGGGTTGAGGATCAACAGAAAGGTAAAGGAGAGGGAGAGGGGAAGACGAGACAACCAGGGAATGGGAAAAGGGAGCACAGGAAACAAAGGGATCTTTTTTTGTAGTTTTATATATTTTTTCACAGACATGTTAACAAACACGAGGTGCAACAAACTTCGGGAGTGACCCAGGCCTTATCCTCGTCGACCGGAACACAGGGTCAGAGGTCAGAGGGTGGAAGGGACGTGGCCGGAAACCGGGAGGCGGGCTGAAGCAGCAACTGGCGAGTGGAGCTTGGGGCAGAAGACTGAGGTGTCCTGTAGACATATCCAAAACACTTATGGCCCGTAACACTACCCAATACTATGTTCACAACTCACATTCACAGTCAGAACTTGTGAATTGTCCAGCATTAACTAAACACATTCATGAAATCCACACAACATAAACACGGAACACACCACCCAGCACAAGAACCACATTCCTAACCAGTACCCTCAGAGTTCTCATGGGGAGAGTACGAACCTGGACAGGTGCAGGGATACTGTGCATATGAGTTAGTTGACGCTTGCCCGAGTCCTTTGCCTAAGAGACTGTGGCGGATGGTATCTCAGATTGTGTAGTAGGAGTCACTGGTGCTCCTGGAGGCAGAGGAGCATTAGTGAGTGCAAAGGTTACCACACTCCCGTCTATCTTAAATTCCAAAATCCCAGTGTCATATCCACTGACAGATGCAAGGGTGGCTTCCTCCTGTTTGTACGAACCTTCTCCAACAAAACTCGCACCTAGTTCCTCGTCGACTTCAGACTCATCATCCTCCATCTGCAGAGTTGGTTCAGTCTGAGCTGACGGAGGTGGATCAGTGCCGCCATCTCACCTTCAGGGATCATCATCGTCATCATCAGAATCGTCCTCGTCAGGAGGTTCAGATGGTGGACCCGAAGGACCCCCTGGTGATTCAGGAGGGTCATTGTCATTGTCCCGTCTTCCCTGTGATCCTAAGGGAGGTGTAAGATCACCATGCCCTGTCATTGACATTGTGAGTCCAGAATTTGCAGGGTATCTTTTCACCAGCTGCATAAGTTTGGGAAAATGCATGTACTCCTGCTCAGTAGGCTTAGCATCAAAATCCATCATCTCTAGTCCTCGGTAATATGCGGTGATCATGGTATTGACAACTCCGATCAGGGACAAAATCCCCATAATTGAGAGTCTGGTCCCCTCCCTCGATCAAGAGCCGGCCGCAGAACCATGACAAGTTCTTGTACTGAGTAGATTGCACATGTTGAAGATCCCTGCGATAACCATAATACGGTTATCTCCCATGTACCGCATAGCATTCACTACTTTCTCCCACTCTCCTGGATACATCTGAATAACGTAATGCCATGGGAAGTTGGGGTGTCCATGAAGTGCACGTGCAATCACATCGAGAGATGTCATTCTTGAACCTGCAGCCTGAGTGATTACAACATTTCGTTTTGTCAGAAGGCTTCCGAAGTTATGCCACGTGTGAGCAATATCTGCCCGTGTGATTTGATCTGCCACAGTAGGGATTACTTGGAGCAATCTCCTCAAAGGGAAAATCCTAGTAAACAGCACAATTGGGTACATGCATCGACCTCAAGTTCACAGATTCAGATGCTTGACAATAAGCTTTATGAGGTTCATTTTCTGTTCAAGAGAGACTCCCACTGCCCAAATATGTACTGTCAATTCCCAATAGCCGAGAACCACCAGCTCTTCAGGTTGAAGTTCTCGTTCACGAGCATGTAGGTCTGCCAATGTATCTGTGAACCAAACTTGATCGCATAGGTTTCGGACGTCATTTAGGAGTTGGTGAAGTTGCTCTCGAGCTTCGTCGCGTCCATATGCCTTGCATAGTGGAAAATGTGGAGCCAGCATCTCCGCAATCACTTGTTGCCGCCGTTGTTCACGTGTCTGAATAGAATAGAATATATTTTCTGTCATTGCATTGCGACCAATGCAACGAAATCAAAACTCTCAGAGATACATACATCACTCACACCGTCATCGTCACGCATACATAAATTAAAACTTATCTTCACTAAAATAATCTAAAAATATAATATAATTTAAAGTGCATAATATATTAAAGTGCCAGTCAGTAGTTGCATGAAGATTCCATGAGAAGATAGTCCAGCTATTTAAAATGGTGGAAGCGGGGGCAGCAGGATGGGGGTAAGAGAATTTAGTTCTTTGACAGTTGAGGGGTAAAAACTGTTCCTCAGTCTTGTGGTACAGCACTTTAAGGCTCTGTAGCGCCTTCCATAAGTCACTGCTGATGTGGGTCCCTAAGAACTTGAAGCTGGTTACCTGGTCCACCTCTTGATCTCCAAACCTTGAGTGGCATGTGTACATTCTGTTCCAACCTAAAGTCCAGAATGAGTTCCTTTGTTTTTTTGATGTTTAGAGACAGGTTGTTTACCACACACCATCCTGCTAGTCTGCAGACTTCATCCTGGTAGGCAGTCTCATCGTCATTTGAGATGAGACCCACGACCGTTGTATCATCTGCAAACTTGATGATTGAGTTTGTCAGGTGGATGGGTGTGCAGTCATAGGTGTAGAGGGAGTATAGAGCAGGACTGACCACACACCCTTGCGGTGCCCCTATGCTTAGTGTCAGGACTTGAGAGGAGTGGGGACCAAGTCTCACTGTTTGTAGGCGGTTGGTTAAAAAGTCCATAATCCACAAGCACAGATGTTTGTGGAGACCCAGGTCCTGTAGTTTCTTGCCTAGTATACTGGGGACGATTGTATTAAAGGCGGAGCTGTAATCCACGAACAGTATCCTCACGTATGCTCCTTTCTGCTCCTGGTGGGCCTTTGCAGTGTACAGCACAGTATTTAGGGCATCCTCTGTGGATCTGTTCTTCCTGTAGGTGTACTGGAGCTGGTCCAAAATAGGAGAGTTGTCTTTATGTGTCTCAGAACAAGTCTCTCAAAACTCTTTGCGACAACTGGTGTTAAGGCCACTAGTCTGTAATCATTGAGGGAACTGATGTTGGATAGCTTGATCGGTTCTACTGGCCTAGAATGGGAGCTCATGTGGCCCCATTATATATAAACCTGTGGGAGATGTCTGGTGCATAAAATGTTGCCTCATCACACGGCCCCATTACATCAGATGACCAGAAGTGGCCCAATGGATTTAGTTTGCATAGATTTTCTGTCCGTAGAGGCCGACTCACGAGGGATAGCTAATGTGCTGGTGCTGACTGATCATTTTACCAGGTATGCACATGCATTTCCCATGAAAGATCAAAAAGCTCCCACTGTGGCCAGGGTGTTGGTTGAGAAGTTTTTTGTACATTATGGATTGCCAGCCAGAATCCATTCTGACCAGGGGAGGGATTTTGAGAGCCGCCTTATCAGGGAGACCTTGGCCTTATTTGGAGTAAAGAAGTCAAGAATATCACCTTATCACCCTCAGGGAGACCCACAGTCGGAATGGTTTAACTGGATCCTTCTTTCGAAGTTGGGTACTCTGAATCCCTCCCAAAAGCGTCACTGGAGCCAGCATGTAGCTCTCATGGTACACCTGTATAATTGTACACGTAACAATGCTACTACCTTATGTTTGGGCGAGAAGCCCGTTTACCGATTGATGTCTTCTTCGATGTTTCCCGAGATAGTGGAGAGGCGGTAAAACATCTGAAGTATGTTGAAGATCTGCAGCGGGACTTGAAGTCAGCTTATGACTTTGCCTGTGCTTCGTCTGACAAGAATCATCAGAAGAACAAACGGGCATATGATCTCCAGGTCTGTCATCAAGCTTTGGATGTAGGTGACCGAGTTCTTCTTCGTGCTTTTGGGGGGCAGGGGAAACAAAAGCTGAGAGATAAGTGGGGTTCACTGCCCTATGTAGTCATTGAGAGTTTATCAAACTTACCACCACAGGGTTAAGCCGGAGAAGGGGACAGGCAGGATCCAAACACTCCACAGGGATCACCTTTTGCCAGTTGGACACTTGGTGAGGATGCCTACTTCTCATGCAGATGGGCTTTTCCAGGAAACCTCTAGAGCTAGGGTGACACGCCGTTGGGTTGACCCCACGGAGTGTCCTGGACCAGTTGACCCCATAGAATAGTCTGAATCGGGTTGGGAAGTTCCACTTGTGCAACCTGACACCCAGGAGAGGGTATTTGGAGATACCCAGAAGTGGAGGATCATCAGGAGATCCCGGTCAGTACTAGTAAGCCAGAAAGAGGGGAGACTGGTGCACACGAGAAAGTGCAGATGATGTGGATCGGGAGAGGAGGTTGTCAGGCTCGGCGAACAGCAAGGTGGATATTCCTAAGGCATCGCCACCTCTAGTAACCACCAAAAGACGGAGGGGCGTTAGGACTCCTAATCGCCTGAGCTATGATGAGCCAGGAAACCCATCCGACCAGCCTATCATAACAGTGCGTCGGGAGAACAGGGATTGTGATAACTCTCCATTAAATGCCCCAGTCACTGTGGTGCTCACGAATGTCTGTCGGGGACATCCATCGAATTCCATATTAACGATCAGGGTTCAGTTAGGCTGGCCTGAGTAACAGCCCAGTACCTGCCATCTGATGGGGACATCTAGACGTTTAGAAAGGGGGGGGGGGTGTAACCTGGGTTTAGCCCAGCTTATTCAAACCATGCTCTATTAGGGTGTCTGTTCTTTTAAGGCTGGGTTAATAGGAGCGTGCTCCATAGCGTAGTCTGTGAGGGGACATACGGGTCATGCGGACATGTAGTGCTGCATAGCTGAGTTAGAATTGCTAAGCCGCTCTGTGGTTGGAGGAGGTACTAGTCTGTTGGGTTCTCCCTCACATGGTAGGTGAGAGGGTGGGTCCGTGTGTGGCAAACAGCTCTGTGCAAGACAGAGAGGGGTAAACAGCGAGAGAGTAAAGGAGGGAAGGAGCCGCGCTGAGCGTTCCACTGGTTTTCCCTTTGCTCACTCATCGTATTTTGTCTGGATGTTCTTCAGAGTTACTGGGGACTGTGTTAATAGGAGTCTAGCCAGCTGTTAGGTAAAGGAGGGGCGATGCGCTTGGCAAGTGCGGCTCCAGAAGAGATGCCAGGTTATTGAAGTTAGACTGATGCTAGCGTGCATAGCGCGGCTAGATAGTTGTTGCACAGTTTTCTTCTTCCATTTTTCTTTGGTTTGGAGGAATTGTAATAGGAGTATTATGGTTTATTTTCCAAAGGTTCCGGCATAAACGGGGAGGTTTTGGGATAAATATGAGTCACAGACGTGGGGGAAGCAATTGTTTCTCCGAGGCCTGCAGCGACCAAGACGCCATTTCACCGGATAGAACTGCGCGGCTACTGGGAGAGCCCGCAGTTCCTCCAACAACGCTGGATTGCTGTGGTGTGGATCCACTGGACGTGACACTTTCCAAGCTTCACTGGGGTTTTGTGAGTATGACACTGTTGGATGCCCATTAGGGATGAAGTAAAGCGTGCCAACGTCATTGAACAGGCCTGCACCGGTATATACTTTTGCATATTGTGTAATATTATTTCACCGTTGTTGTATATGCAACATGTATATGTGGAGTAACAAATGCTTATGTTATGAGAAAGTAATATGTACTTTGGTTTGTTCTATGGATTGTGTATGTGTGGGTATTAGCAAAGCCTAGGGTTTGTGCTATATTTGTGAGTTGGGACTGTTTCCGCTCGTGCTGAGTTTCAGTATTAATACCTTGGGAGGGGTACTTAACTGCCTAGCGTGGGTTGGTATCGCTCGATTTGTAGGTGCTTGCACCAGTATCGGTAAATGAGCCTTTGGCTGAATTATTATTTCTTTTTTTTTTTTTGGTGAGCTGACCTTGCAGACGTATCTTTCTATGTTTTCATTTAAGATGCAGTGAATAGAATTGCAGCCGCTTTTGAGTTAAGTCGTTCATACAGTATGTGTAGGTTCGGCAGGGGGGGTAGATTATATTGTATTTTCACTTAAATTGTGGGAACTAAAAGGGGAGATACTGAGGAAATTTCTCAGAATATGAACAAATTAATAAACCAACTTATCCATTAAGCCTTATTTACGTAAAACACATTTCGAATTGTAAAGTATATGTCGTTACACTTTTAAAAACTGAAGGGTGGGTGAAAATATGGGGTGCTAAAGGGCAGAATGGAGTGCATGCTGGTAGAAGTGTCTGGTTTTTTTACATGCCGTCGTTTCCCTCTTAAATATAAAACACATTGCTGGAATGACTGGGTCACGGGCTTCTCAAAGCGGAGTTTTCTGACTTCGAGCCAGAGGCTCCAGCCTCAGCCATCAGCAGCTTCCATCAGCGTGCTATTGACCCGCATTGACGTCATTGCGTCATTAGGTATCCCTTAGAAACACCGAGCTTCAAAAATAGTAGCAAATTAATTCAGCTGGGAAAGGAGGGAGGGAGAGCGGGACAGTAGAGGATAGACGGGCACCATGTCGAAGATGGGTGACTACGGAGAATTGGTAATAAAAAATATTTTAAAGTACTAATCTCAAGAATGGATGGCCTTCTGGTAAGAAAAAAAATGACAGGATGGAGAACCCGGCTAGTATAGAAGGGGTGGGAGGGTGAAATAAAAATATAGTGAAATAAAAAGTCGAGTGCACGACTGGGCTTGCATTTCCCCCACATCCCCTCAAGCTAAAAATAACACTGTTTCAGCTGACTGCAGTAGATGTTTAAATCTCTCCCTGTTTAACCCTCCGTGCATTTCGGCAAGTTAACACAACAGTGCGCCGGCAAAGCTACACTGTCTGCACCGTATCGGGCGGGGGAAATGAGGTGGATATTACATTTGCTTGCTTAATAAACGTTTACATTAAGTACACAAAGGAAGCTAAAACAAGTTGACAACATCCAAATTACTCACACACACAAACACGCACACGTGCACACACACACAGCAAGGGGCAAGAAATAAACCTCCTGGGAGTGAGATGCTACAGTGTTACCCACTGAGCCAAAATAAAGTATACGGATATTTTGGTGCATTAAAAATATCACATCACACTTCTTAGAGATTTTTATTTATTTATTCACTAGAGTCAGAACCCATGATTGATCTGATGACTCTACAAACATTAGGATAAGAATCCAGCTCTTAAGGACACCTTGTGCTGCCTAATATCCAAAAGACTGATTATCAAATAAGCATAATGCAAACACAAAATAAATGGTTTCATAAATGCAACAAAGTCATCATGTAAGCATGCTAACATGTATTTGTTGATAATTCAAAACATATCAGGGGGTAAAGAGAGAAATGAGCATATACTGATTTTCATTTCAGTTTCCACTCGTTACCAGTTTGTTCTGGTCCAATTTGAATTAAGCCTAATTAACTCTTTGGCTATTGATTGTATATTAAAATGACTAGAACGAGTAACACGTAACTCTTTCCACAGAAGTTAAACAGGAATTCCATTATGACATGCTATTGATACTGTCTTTTTTTACAAGCTTCAGATTTTTAAGATAAATTATTCTCATTTGTTAAAAAGATACCTAATGAAAATATCACACCTTGTATTTTTAATTGTGGAGCTCTACAGAGAGCACCTCCTGTAGAATTCAGGTGACATTTTTTTTGCTCAGCACTGATTGTTGAGATTTTCAATCATAAATGGTTTAGTGTTTGCTTTTTATAGACATACGCAGCAGCAGAATGTATGAAATGAAAACTTTATTCAACTATTAAATAGCAGTACTTAAGTAACACTATTATATTTTATTGAACTTAATGATATTATACTTGCTGCTAGTACATTTTCGTTTAAAGCAAATTAATACTTGAAATGACCACCAGGTACTTTCTTATGATGAGGAGCTTAATAAAAGTGTCACAATCTGGAGATCTGCTTAAATTTTAAATGTAATTTTTAATTCTAAATGTACAATCGAAATCTTGCCCCCCCTCTCCTTTTCTGTTGATTTTCCCCATCTCTCTTCCTAAATGATGTCAATGCCAGCAGAGCTGCTGAGCTATTTATAGAACCTCCCTCATCCACCCCCCCCTACCAAACCCACATGGTTCAGTGGTGATCCACAACAACAGCCTCAAAAACAGGCTGCAAGAATAGAATCTGTGAATATTTATAATAGAACGCACTGTAATACATGTTCTCATTCTGAAACATTAATTAAAAGTAATGCTACAATGGTGTTTTTATTTCATAACAGCAGGTGAAAAATGCATTCCAGTTTTTAAGTTGACAATGAATTGTTTCCACTCTTAAGGTTGTAGAAGTATTTTTACTGTCACCCTGACTGGACAAACAGTCTATTGAAAATTGATTGATGGATGGATGGAGAAGATGTTGAATATATTTTTCCTTATTAAATCTGCAATAGAGAACATGTATGAAAAGTGAGACCAGTAGGACTGACACGTAAACCCAAATTCTGTGCCCTGAATCTGAACTGTCAGTTTAGCTATGGTGCGCCACCTGTTCAGAAATAAACAACATTTGGGTGACATGGTGATGAAGACAGACTTTGTGACATTTGCCACGCTGCTTTAGCAGTGTAGTTTACAAACACTGCAAACATCTCGCAGCTGCACGCAGTTCATTGTGACACTCTGCTAATCTACAATGTTGCGTTACATAATGGCATGGCTTCATATCTCCTCTTAATAAAAAAAGTGGCACAGATAACTTAATTCCAGAATTTCAGAATTAGAAACAACAGTCAACGGTGATAAATACAAAAAAAAACAGCTTTCTGACTATTTACTCTTTGCATTCTTGGTGCTACCAAAACTGCTTGATGCTATTATAACTTTTGCCAGCTGTTAATCTACAGTAAGATTTTGCATTTTAAATCTTTGACCTAAAGAAAACATGTTGAGGCTGATTGGAATTATCAGATTGTCTGCAGGTGTGCTTGTGTAAGTGTGCCCTGCGATGGGTTGGTGCCCCATCCTGTGTTGTTCCCCACCTTGCGATGGGTTGGTGCCCCATCCTGGGTTGTTCCCCGCCCTGCCATGGGTTGGTGCCCCATCCTGGGTTGTTCCCCACCGTGCGATAGGTTGGCGCCCCATCCTGTGTTGTTCCCCACCGTGCGATAGGTTGGCGCCCTATCCTGGGTGGTTCCTCGCCATGTGATGGGTTGGTGCCCCATCCAGAGTATTTCCCCACCGTGCAATAGATTGGTGCCCCATCCTAGGTTGTTCCCAACGTGCGATGGGTTGGTGCCCCATCCTGGGTTGTTCCCTGCCCTGCCATGGGTTGGCGCCCCAACCTGGGTTGTTCCCCACCGTGCGATGGGTTGGCGCTCCATCCCGTGACCCTGAGTAGGACAAGAGGTTACAGAAAATGCATGGATGGATGAATATAAACCATAATGTTGCATTACAACCCATCCAGGGTCTACCCCATCCTCACACCCTGTCCTGCCTGGGGTAAGCTCCAGGGGACCCTGACCAGGGTAAGTGGTTAGAGGATGGAAATGGATGGATGGATTGAGGGATGGATGGATGGACTGAGGGATGGATGGATGTTGCAACAACAAATACTGTTCTATTGTTTTGCCACATGTACTTATTCTAAAGGAAGATCTTGAACAAATGTGCATCTCACATGCCAGCGTACAGTAGTATGTCCAGTGAAGTCAAACGTGTTTTTGATATTTCCCTGCAGTCTCTGTTAAAAATTGAAGCCTTGTTTGCTGGTATATATGGGACGCAGTGCTGTTACTATTCTCAGAATTGTACATATGAGGGGGTGCAGGAAATCTCCTTCACACAGTGTCTCATTACTAAGTTAGCGTTTCACGCGAGCTGTGCAGCATCAGGTTTCTAATGACACACAGTAATCACTATTCCTTGTTATTACTCTACGAATGACATTGCTATTTATAGATTATGCAAGAATACACAATAGATGCAAGAGTCTATTATGCAAGAATGTAATTTGTTTACATTTGAGTTTTTTTTAACACATTAACAGAGGAGCTTTATAGGACTGGAAAACAAAAAATTACTAATTGCTGGCCTCAGTGAACAAAAGACAACTGAGAATACAATATAACAGTTTCTTAACTTAGACAAACAATTACTAAGTGATCGACATTAATGCATCATTTACTAAGCCATCTGTCAGAAATTCTTTTAGAAAACACTTTTTCTATTTACAAAGAGGAATATTTCTGCCATATCTGTAAAGATATTGAAAAGAATCAGGCTTTTTTCAAATAAGTAGCTGTGTTTCTTTTTGGGACAGGTACCCCTCTCTCAAACTTCAAAGTATGAATTTAAGTATAGTTACAAAGATCATACATATACATACTGTGTGTATATATATATATACTGTATATCAACCGCATATACAGTATATATATATATATATATATATATATACACACACACACACACAAAACTGCATAGCTCATTGTCACATGAGCCTAGATGTCAGGCAGCAAGGGACACAAGGCCGTCGCACGACCCCCACCCAGCCATCCTCTCTACCCAATTGTCCTGCGAAGGGTTGCGGTGGCCTCAAGCCTACTACCCATTGAACCAAATAATTATTAACAGTGTATTTTACTGCATTTAAAAAAGCCCCACACTGGCTGTTGGCATCATTTGCACGCTTATTTTTTCCTTGCCCCACCACTGAGCATTTCATAGCCTGGTTTGCCCACCTAATCAGTCATTCACTAATTGGCCATGTGTCAGTGCTGAGGCTTGACGTACCTGCCATTCCTTAGCCTGCTGTCCCCCCAGTGCTTGCTTCAATCTGACACAGCAGCTAACAGCAGCTCACGGGGCTCTATTTGTGGCATCTTTAGAATTTGGTTGTGTCAGCCTTTTTCTGCGGCACAAATCAGCAAGATAAGGGCACTCCGTCAAAGAGTAACATGACATCCTCAGGAGCCATCTCCACCTGTGACACTACTGAATGAGGCACTGGGCATCTTTCTGGTGTTCTGAAATAAAAGCAGCATAATGGCTGTTGTTTGCGAAATGCAAAAATACAATTATGAAGTCTCAATTTAATACTGTGCTGCAGTTTATACAACAGATCTTAAATGAATATCACACATAAATGCATAACAACACCCTGAGAAAAACTGGGGTGGAAATAAGTTAGTGATAATCTGTGTCTGGTGCCATATTTCAATAGATGTGTCTCACACACAATATATCCTACTGCAAAACAAAAACATTTCCTTCTTGGTTTTCTTTTAAATAGTGTAGGACCTTCTCAATACAGCCCCTTTTTACCAGCCTCTTAGAATACTAAGACTTTGTGTGTGTAAGTGAAATCGACTGGCCTTCTTAGGGAAACATATTAGGGACCAAGAAAGAAACAAGGGAAACAGGTAAAGCTGAAAGAACTACACACAAACTGAAAAATTATTCCTATTGTAGCATCAGTGAGCTGCCTTCTGCTGGTGGGAGTCTATTAGCATTCCCCAGCATGCTTCAAAGCCTTGTGTGTAGCTCCTGTGTACGTCTTGTTGGAAATAGCTGTTCCGTGGACCCGATTGTAGTGTGTGGCATTACCTGTGTTTGTACTCGGTCCTTGCCTGATCTTCACTTGGCTCTTTGTAATTTCTAGTTACTTACCGTGTGTACCATGTGACCTCCCTGTGTTTCCGTTATGTGCGTTGGAGTCAAGGTTGCCATTTGTGTTAATCCTCGTAAGGGCTGATAATAAAAAAGCCCGGTGTTCGAAGATGTTGCCTCGCTTCTTGTTTGCCACTGTGGAGCCTAGTCCGCTGGGTGTCACGCTGGTGTAAGAAGCTGAATGCCAGTCGCAGCCCCAAAGACGCTACAAGAACAGACCCGCAATTTTGGGCTTTGTCCCTTCTAGACATTGCACTGGAAGCCTGCTTCAACTTCCCGGACCTGAAGGCAGCATTAAATCAGCAGTTTGGAAGCAGTGGAGGGGTGGCAAATGCTTGGCACCTGTTCTACGTGAGCCGCTGCCGATTAGGAGAGCAACCGGGGGTGTTAGCCGATAAGGTCAGTGCCCTGGCCTGGCAGGCCTACCCAGCACCCATCCAAGAAGATCTGGCCTTGCTGGCTTTCGTTTCCACTCTCCTTTCGGACTGCTGGCAGCAAGAAATGCACTTGATGGCTCTACGCAGCATGAACCAGGCGGTAGCGGAAGCCGAGAAAGTAGAAGCAATCCATGGGGCAGCAGGCCAGGAGGGTGCTCTGGTGCGCTTGGTGGTGCTGGACAGCGTCACCGGCAATATGTTAGCAAGACCAGCCCGGGACCACAGGCCCTGCAACGGAAGCTCATCTGCACTGCAGGACAAGAGGCATGTCAGGCAGCATATGAGAGGAGGGAGTGAGGGAGACGCCACCCCATTTCAGCAACTTTCCTCGGTCTGACAACCGTGCCAGGACAACCTATCCTGTTGGGTGAGTCAGCAACCTACCCTTTCTGCCCTAAACCAGCACTGGAGTTTGCTGTCGTGCCTTGATTGGCAGCAGCTCTGTAGTCTCCATCATCAGGACAAGATTTTTGCCAGGGATGAAGAAGGTTGCACTGCTGGGGCTGGGAGCCTGCCAACGCCCACCTGTGCTCCATGACCAGGAAGACCATTCTGATGCCGGGTCATCGATATCTCCAGGTCTAGCTGGGGGCAGTATTAGTGTACCATGTGTTTTGGCCCACCCCCATTCAGGAAGACTGCATCATGGGGATGGACTTCCTTGCCAGCCAGGGGGCCATTTTCAATCTTGGATGCAACAGCCTGGCCCTAAGAGGAATCATGGTTCCCCTGGCCACCACAGTGCAACCCAGCTCAGAGAAATTGCAGTCACCCTGGTCACTAGGAGTTTACCCACAAGTCTCCTCTACCAGTCTGCCAGACCTCTGCCTGAGACGACATCGGCAACCAAGGAGGGTGGGAGCTCCCGGGGGCTCCGACCGCTTCCCTGCAAAAGAGAGGTTTCAGTGTGCCAGCTGCAAGGAACCACAATGCAACCAGCCGGAGCAGCAGGCAGAGGCTGCAGAGGCAGTGCTGCTTGGTTGTGAGGAGGCGTGCCACACGTTGGAGGCACAGCTGGCCTGGGAGTGCTGCGAGGTAGACCAGGAGTGGGAGTGGAGCCTGCATGACCGTGAGCTGCTGCACGAGTCCACCCAGATTGTGGAGCAGGAGTGCAACTTTGAGCTGCAGAAAGAGGAGCTGGCCAGCTTGAAATGCAAGAGTGATCTTCAGAAGCAGCAGGCTGAGGCTGCAGAGATGGCGCTGCTCAGCCGCAAAGAGGCACGCTGCACCTTGGAGGCCCAGCTGGCCCAGGAGCAGCAGGGGCAGTATCAGTGGGACCTGGATCAGCTGTGTGAGTCCCGTGCCAGGCTGGAGCGGGAGCACCACGAGATGGAAGAGTAAGAGAGGAAACAGTCCAACAGCTAGCAACAGATCCCCTCAAAGCCAAGTCCAAGTGCTGACACCTAGGGGGACCTGCATCGCCAACACCTGCTAACAGCTCTGAGTGCACCAGCTATTCTGCTCCCCCAGTCTCGCCAGCAATTCCCAGCTACCACAGTTGCCAAAGAAGGCGCACTGGTGGTTGCCACCAGACTTCTGGTACATCTGGAGATGAGGTGGTGACTAGTTGTGGTAGTAGTCGGGACATTCGACCCATGCGGGGATTGTGTAGTGTTGTCAAGCCTATTAGCATTTCCGTGCATGCTTGCGAGTCTCATATATACCCCTTGTATGTAAATAGCTGTTCTGTGGTCCCGATTGTAGTGTGTGCCCTTAGCTGTTTGTACTCGGTCCTTGCCTGATCTTCACGCGTCTCTTTGTATTGTCTAGTTACTCACCATGCATGTGACCTACCATGTGCCATGGGACCTCCCTGTGTTTCCATTATGTACGCTGGAGTTGTGGTCGCCATTTGTGTGTGGATCTCACGGCCCCAGTGCAGTGATGGGGACATTTTGGCCAACAGAGAAGTCCATCCTTTGGTCTGTGTGGATTCCAGTGCCCCAATGCTAATTATGTAATTGGTAAATTCTCTCCTGCCCCTTCACCACCTTAGCTACTGTGTGGTGAGCATACTGGTGCAGAATGGCTGCCGTCACGTCATCCAGGTGGGTGCTACACAGTGGTGGTAGCTGAAGTGGCTCCCCATTGGTTCTGTAAAGTGCTATATAAATACACTGATTCATTCTTGAATTAAAAAAAACTTCAGGATGTAAGTCGTGTCCTTAACTATCCCTCTCTGCTGTGATCAACAAATCGGGAAAATTACCATGTTTGAATAGCAGATTATCTGTATTAATTGCTTGACTGCTTACTAAAAATGAAAAACAAATTAATAAGCATTGGCCATAAATTAGGTAGATTTTCAATTTTCTACAGTCAGGGAAGGATGCATCTGCTTAAAAAATGTCAAGATTTTCCAAAATGACTCAGGAATCCATTGTTTGGACACTGAAAACTCAAGGTGACAAACACTATAGAGTGTGAAGACTTTTACGTTACCTGTCTATAGAAACCAAAGTTTTGTGGGAACAAAAAATAAATCAGAGGTCTGGCCTGCCCCCTAGTGGAACTGCCTTCAAATTAAAAACAAACCCAATGAAACAGAAGGCTGCGTCCCTCTGTGCTGAGTGCTACAGTAACGTATTTAGCTCTGCTGAATAAATTTGCTAGTGATGAAACCTTTAACTCGCTCGTATAGTCTAATAAAAACTTGAATTCTTTATTATTATTATTTTTACAGGGAAAGGCATCGATTCAGGTAGTTTTGAGGGAGTACCAAGTGTGTTTGGGCGGGGGGGGGGGTGAGGCTGATTTGGTCCCTACCAATGTTGAAACCAAATCTACACCTAAAGCTGTCACGACTACGTGATTAAACTCGATTGCTCAATTATTAAAAAGTATCAATTAAAATTGACCTTCTTGATTACTCAGCAACATAGTGGAAGAAAGATGCCGCATACACGATGAGGGTCCAAACTAAAGAGTGAAAGTCTGTTCTCAGCACCCAGTAGTCGCAGAACTTAAATACCACAACAGCACGACTGCAATGTAACACCTGAATTTTAAGCACAGTATTGTTTGTTTTAAATACTCGAAAGGTATATGCCACTTTTTTTGTAATGTTAATATCTGTTTCCTTTTCTTGCTTGAAGGGTACGTGCCACTGTTGTTTTTTGTATTTTTCAAATGTTTTGATAAAGGGGTGTATGTTGAAGTACATGGGATTTATTACAGGGATCGCCCATTTAACATCCATTCTCACTAATGGCCGTGGCCTAAAAAATTACAATAAAAACGAAATCTGTGTTTTAATGCCGGATGTACCAGCCGCTGTTGTTTAAATTGCGCAGGCCGGCAAGGGAAATGTATATATTAATTACTGTATTTTCTAAAATTATTGTGAATTTCCAAAACACGAAACAAGGTAGTGTTCTCTGTTATACAAAATGAACAATGTTTTAATTTATAAAAAAATCAATCTTTGAATACAAAACTTTACATGCTACTACACACGATACGTGTTTGTTTACTATGACCGGTAAGGGTTTTGTGTTTACTATGGCCCGGTAAGGGTTTTGTGTTTACTATGGTCCGGTAAGGGTTTTGTGTTTACTATGACCGGTAAGGGTTTTGTGTTTACTATGGCCCGGTAAGGGTTTCACGTTTACTATGGCCCGGTAAGGGTTTCGTGTTTACTATGGCCCAGTAAGGGTTTCATGTTTAGGGTTTCAAGCATAATTTGCTTATAAGCATAATTTAATGTGCATTTTTGTTATAAATCAGTATGCCTTATATATCTCTAAGGTTTTAAAAAGTGCCCAGATGTTGACTTACTGTGTGTGACGGTCCTCTTGTAAGAAGGTGGATTGTGGCAGAGTCATCAAAACAAATAAATATATGTATCATATATTATGTATAAAATGTGTGTGTGTATATATTCAAATCATATGTGTACAAATCCCTGAGAACTAAGAACAGTTTCTAAACAAACTGAACTTTTTATACCTTTTTAACACCTTTCTAAACTTCATCCTTGGGTTTCGCCTCACCCCGTGTCTTGTGCTCTCACTGGCTGTAGCTTTGACACTTTTCACACCTACATGATTTGAAGTCGTTGACAAAGTCTAGATATTTAACATGTCAAATATCTGGCAGGCATCTGCGACATATGGGCGACTCAATCGCATCGCATTTTTGAACAGTTCATACATAGTGATCGAGTGCCGATTTGCCAGCACAAAGATTGATTGTAAACATCGAACACTGGTGAGTGGAAAATCATGGCTAAAATCGTGTAGTGTGAGCTTACTGCAGCTTAAGTAGCTGCGGTGGGTAGACCGGATAAAGAGCTGCCGAGCTGAGTGTAGGAGCGGGCTCACTCATGGAGCAAAGGGGCAGAGCCAGGTGGGAGCCCCGCAGCAGTGGGACCCAGCTCCTGCTCCACATCCACCTCCTCGGCCAGCAGCTCCAGCAGCTGCCGACGCCCGCTGACTGCATGCAGACCCTTCAGGCTGGACAGCATGTGCAGGAGCAGAACAACCTCCTCCCCAGTGACATCCAACACCTGCAACACAGGCCAGGTGGCCCTCTCACCCGGCCAAGGACCATCTGCCGTCCTCTCACCCGGCCAAGGACCATCTGCGGCCCTCTCACCCGGGTAAGGACCATCTGCCGCCCACTCACCCGGGCAAGGATTGTCTGCCGTCCTCTCACCCGGCCAAGGACCGTCTGCCGCCCTCTCACCCGGGTAAGGACCATCTGCCGCCCTCTCACCCGGGCAAGGACCGTCTGCCGCCCTCTCACCCGGGTAAGGACCGTCTGCCGCCCTCTCACCCGGGTAAGGATCGTCTGCCGCCCTCTCACCCGGGTAAGGATCGTCTGCCGCCCTCTCACCCGGCCAAGCACCGTCTGCCGCCCTCTCACCCGGGCAAGGACCGTCTGCCGCCCTCTCTCCCGGGCAAGGACCGTCTGCCGCCCTCTCACCCGGCAAGCACCGTCTGCCGCCCTCTCTCCCGGGCAAGGACCGTCTGCCGCCCTCTCACCCGGGCAAGGACCGTCTGCCTCCCTCTCACCCGGCCAAGGACCGTCTGCCACCCTCTCACCCGGCAAGCACCGTCTGCCGCCCTCTCACCCGGGCAAGGACCGTCTGCCGCCCTCTCTCCCGGGCAAGGACCGTCTGCCGCCCTCTCACCCGGCAAGCACCGTCTGCCGCCCTCTCTCCCGGGCAAGGACCGTCTGCCGCCCTCTCACCCGGGCAAGGACCGTCTGCCTCCCTCTCACCCGGGCAAGGATCGTCTGCCGCCCTCTCACCCGGCAAGGATCCTTTGGAATGTATTTCGGTGCTATTGAGGGGAAAAACAAGAAATTATAAGTGGGTGGTCAATTTACGCCCCCCCCCCAAAAAAAAAAAGAACAAATATTACTTGCATAGTGTGAGGAAATCAAACAACAACTCTCTGCATATCGTCAGCTAAGAAAATAACATATCTGCAAAATCACTGTTTTTCAGGATATACAAAGAGCGATTTTACCACCCACTTCATTGTTGTAATTTTTGGAATTACAAAGGAATAAAACAGAGCATAAAAAGTTAGATTTGCATTAATAACTTATCAGTTTAACAAATAATACAATACTAATATCACGCTGTTTTCAGTGAATATGACAAAATGGAGCGTAAGAGGTATTCATCTTCATTACTAATTTTAAAATCTGATGCAATTATGAAGGTGGGGATAGATGAAACTTTTAGATATTGACAACATAGAAATAGGTCCTAGTGATTAACAAACTAGCAAACAGCTGAAAGGCTTTTCGAAGGACCAAACTAAACGTGACAGACGGGCCTAAGCCCAACTCACAAAACCTTACAAGTTACAAAAAAAAAAAACCATCATCTAATTTTATAGGAACTCTTTAACTCAAACTTAATTTGGAATACAAAAATATAGAAAAAAAATCTTCATAAATGGAACACTCCACATACAGTATCACTTAGAACAAAAGTATCACAGTCTCATAGGACAGAGAATTCTAAGCTCACAGACTTAATCATGTGGGCAAAAAAGGTCAGAAATGCCAAGGCTCATTGCACTTCAACACTTTTGGTCCAAATCAACATTAGCCTACACCCAATCCTTCAATATTTTATTTGTTTTTTATTACAAATTCCTGATGTCCATTACACAGACAAAAATGTATGGCACTCATTCTTTGTGATTGAAGCCCTTTCACTAGTTGTGTTTAATGTTGTTAATTGCTACAAAAATAGCATACTTCAGCTGTACCAAGATATTAAGTATTTAGAGTTAATGGCACCTCTTACACACCCCTTACATTTCCAGATGTCGTTATGGGCAAATTTTAATTAATTTGTGAATATTTGTATGAAGGCTTTACATTCACTTAAGTCAGGTGCCTTGAGTGTCCATTAATTTCACAAAGAGTGCAATGCCTGTCCGAATAACTGAAGAATGACAGAGACAGAGAACTGAAGAGACAGAGACATCTAGTAAAGTGTGACTGTGGAGGACAATGCAAACCCCTTGGATTTTAAGATTATGTATATTATATACTCCATACATATTTACAGTACTGTATTACTAATTACACTCTGTACATTCCATGTGCCTTGGAATAAATAAACATGCTAATAACTAAATAAGATAATCATGTTTAAGCAGTTCATTATGGGACAGCGGGTAACATGAAGAGGTCGTTTATGGCACAAATTGCAGGTAAGCCGACGATATGCAGTTTCAAATATCATTTAACAACGTATGGTACAAAGAATTCAAAATATACAAATGACATACAGTACTGTGCAAAAGTCTTGGGCGGGCAAAGAAAATGATGTTTAGACTATCCTCGTGTTGGTGTAAAACTATATTATGCCTGTCAAAGTGTGTCAGCTTAGCCATTTCAGAACCTCTGCTAAAA
>JABJVO010000008.1:287993-313195 GCA_026770805.1 Boulengeromyrus knoepffleri
GCAACGTGTCTTTGTGTGGCCCTGCTTTGATGCAGTACTCTCACTAAGAACGTCAAAATGTCCATGTGTATTAGATTCACATTGAACCATTTAAGAAATAGTAACAACATTGTTTTATCTTGGATATCTTTTAGAAAAACCTTTTTAAAAAATATAAAAAATATATATATTTTCTTTAAATAATTGTTCTTTTGATATGACTTTTTCAGTAATTCGAGCTCTAGTCTTATACATGTCAAAGGTCCGTGTCAAGACTGCTCAGCACCTGGTACTCTGAAACTGTATGATCACAAGTTGAGCACTTTTACTATTACACTGACATCACAAAACTATGTATTCATCTTCAGGAGGAATGATCTGGAAACAGAACATCTGCACTTATGAAACTGAAATATGCTGCAGGACTAATCTGTAGCATTTCACTTTCATCTTTTGAATTGATTAACATCTAGACACAAAAGCAGTACTAGCAGGGTGCATAAATGGATGCACTATTAAGTGAGGCAGTGAACATGAGATGTTGGTCCAAAGGCTACAGTTATAGGACTGCGACTGAAGCTATGTATGTCTGACATTTCAATGAAGATACCAAAACCGGCACCAGAGACGCAAGACTTTGGTCACAGTGGAGGAAATAGATCAGAAGGCACTGGACTAAAGGAAAACTCTTACATTTCATATAAAAAGGAAAAAAACCATCGGCCTTGAAACCGACTGCTATGGAAGCGGTGCAGCACATCGGTGTGGGAGTCGATTCCTGCTTCTAAACACTGACGACTCGGCAGAGAAAGTGTGGGGGCCAAAAGGACATGACTTCACGTCGAACATAAATGGCACGCAGGCAGGAGATAAGTGCGATTCAGAGAGGCCTCAGTGTCATTTTGAAAGAAGGCAGGAAAACCAACCACCGGGTTACGTCAGTTTCCTGTGTGCTGGGCCCGTGCCTGTGCCTCACCATGACAACTTCAGACTTACAATTTCACAAAAAAAAAAGTGTAAATATGGTTTCCCACAGCTGATACATCACAACCTTTACAATAATAGGCTGGTCCCATGGCTCCCTTGCGGGGTGTTGTTTTGCAGCTCTTCCACTATGGCTTTTTTATTGCACCTTGCATTCATTAATATATCCATCTATGCACTTTCCACACCTGATTATCCAATTCAGGGTCTTGGTGAGCCTGAAGCCTATCACAAGGAAGAACAGGGCACAAGGCAGAGACACCCTGGGTGGGATGCCAGTCCATCACAGGGCACAAGGCAGGGACTCCCTGGATGGGATGCCAGGCCAACACAGGGCACAAGGCAGGGACTCCCTGGATGGGATGCCAGGCCAACACAGGGCACAGGGCAGGGACTCCCCAGATAGGATGCCAGTCCTTCACAGGGCACAGGGCAGGGACTCCCTGGATGGGATGCCAGTCCATCACAGGGTACAGGGCATGGGCTCCTTGGATGGGATGCCAGTCCTTCACAGGGAACAGGGTAGGGACTCTCTGGATAAGATGCCAGGCCAACACAGGGCACAGACTCTCTGGATAGGATGCCAGGCCTACACAGGGCACAGGGCAGGGATTCCCTGGATGGGATGCCAGTCCATCACAGGGTACAGGGCATGGGCTCCTTGGATGGGGTGCCAGTCCTTCACAGGGAACAGGGCAGGGACTCCCTGGATAGGATGCCAGGCCATCACAGGGCATAGGGCAGGGACTCCCTGGATGGGATGCCAGTCCATCACAGGGCACACACACATTCATACAATCACATATTATGGGCAATGTAAAGATACCAGTTCAACTAACCACATA
Organism: Boulengeromyrus knoepffleri; assembly: GCA_026770805.1. Taxonomy (NCBI): domain Eukaryota; kingdom Metazoa; phylum Chordata; class Actinopteri; order Osteoglossiformes; family Mormyridae; genus Boulengeromyrus; species Boulengeromyrus knoepffleri. The sequence goes on from JABJVO010000008.1 coordinate 289,802, forward strand.
ATTTTGGGCTGTGGGAGAAAACCCAAGCAAATATGGGGTGCACAGTCAAACAGAAGAGCCAAGGGCAGGAATCGAATCCCCCGAACTGGAGGTGTGAGGATACAGTGTTACCCATTTGCGCGACTGTGCTGTCTAATATTTTGATGAAAGCAGATGACAGTGATAGAAATAAAGTGCATGGATATGTCTTCACCAGCTACTATTAAGTTTAATTGCTCCTTCCACCCAATGATCCTGAGTTGTAATCAAGCTGTCAGCAATGAAACAAAAAGCAAATGAATTGGTTTTTAAGTGAGATCTCAGGCTACAAATAGAGTGGCTCACCAGCTGATAAACAGCAGCTTTTATTGCCCATTGAAATATAACTACGGAAATTAATTTTTGCAAATAGAAAGGAAAATACACATTTATGCATTTCTCAGTACATAAAATACAGAACTGATTATAAAATTTATTTGTACTGAAAACACAAAGTTTTCCTTAAAACAATTTCATATAGTCATATGTGTTACAACATGATTCCACAAGTAGAATTTTAGATTTAGAATGTTACAATTTTTTGAGACAATGGATTAGCAGTCTAGTAATTTGGTCCAAACTGTACTTCAGATTAAGTACTTAAATGACAAGAAGCATTGCAATCTTCATCTTTCAATCTTGGCTTACTTAACCCAAATGTAAAACAGCAGAAAAAATTATTACCATAAGCAGCAGACAGCTGTCAGCATATCATCTTGCGTCTTCAAACTGTCACGGTGATCTTCCAGCTTCCGCCTCTGACACGGCCCCAGGCTGGCCAATCTCATATCGCTTCTGGAATGAGATGCCTCGCAGGTCGACCTCCACGGAGTGAACGCTGAAATCCCCCAGGCCCTGGAGCACCAAGATGGGATGGTGAAGTTCAGCCACGGACAGGAATCCACCATTACCCTGCATGTCAATAGCCAGCCCCCTCCAATTGGTTACCTGCGTGTCGCAAAGCACCTGCCTCACTCTCTCCTTCTGCATGGGCTCAGAGGTGAGCAGGAAGAGGAAGCCGCCTCCTCCGGCCCCCGCCAGGCTCTGGCCGAGGGCTAGAGGCCGCAGGGTGTTCATCATCAGCCGCACTGCTGCAGGCTCGCACCCCGCAGCCATCACCTTCTTCTGCTGCCAGTAGCGGTTTACACAAGTGCCCAGCCTGGGGAGGGATCCTGAAAGGGAGACAGCGGCGGGGTCCTTTGGGTAATCTGGCATTTGTCAGGGCTAATCTGGGGCCATGTTGCTCGCCCTTGCTCACCGTCGATGCACGCCTGGGCACATTCCTCTGCGTTGCTCGCCAGCTGCCTGATGTTCTCTACGATGGAGGGAAGCCGGCTATACCAGCGCCGCACCACATCCTGTCAACAGAGCTCACAGCGTTTCAGCTGGCTAAATACCTTATCAGTCTGTGAATTATGGTTTGTAAAAAAGAAAAGATCCCTATCTTACACTAGGCATGTTAATACCTAAAATGACAGTCCCAAGAGACTTCTGTGCAATTCACTATTGCCTTGTTTCCACCAACATGGTGCCGGTGCTGGTGCTGGTGCCAGTGGGTTACCCGTGTTTCCACCCATTTCAAAAAAGAATGGGACAGAAATATTATGTAGGCGCAAGTGAAAGTAAAGTAAAGGTTATTCTGCTAATAAGGTGGCAAGTTGTTTCACTAGCAGCACCAGCGATATTAGACCAAACTATATTGGTTATGGATTGAATTTTCCTGGCATGGGGAAGGTTTGGACTGATTACAGTGCCAAATTCTGAGACTAGCTTTTCTGTGGTGCCGTGCTGGAGCTGTTTTTTCTGGCCCTGGGCCAGTTTTTCGCAAGTGGAAATGCGTGGAACTAGTTCTGGATTGGGAAAAAGTCTGGCACCAGCACCACAGTACTGGAAACAAGGCATGTGAGAGAACAGCTGTAGCATTAACCTGCAGCAGATTGCGAGCCAGGCGTGTCTTGCCCGTGTAGACCAGCAGGAGGTGCTGTTGCAGGGACTGCAGAAAGTCCTCTGTGAGATTCAGTTGCTCCACCTGCACCCTCAGTGGTAGGCAGGCACTGGAGCGTGCCAACTTGACTCCTCCCACTAGACCCCCCACCTGGTCCTGCCACCCGCCACCTGCCCATGGAGAGAGGCTGCAGTTAAATGTCACATGGCTTAATAAGTAAACTAGCCCTTTTATATGAAATAAGCGGTACAATCTGAGCTATAACACCCTTCATTTTCATTAAAGCTCCAGCTCTTGCCTGTGGTCAGGGTCTGTTCCAGGTGCAGAACGGCATGAATGAGGGAGTTTGTGTCTACCATGCGTCCCATACACCTGTACACAGCAGCCAGCGCTGCCCCGGCCAAGATGCTGCTGGTACCTGAGGGATGAGTAAGGATGCTGGGATGGAAAAGGATGCAGTAGAAGGAAGCTTTCATCCTGAAAGTCTCGGCTATCTCACTCTCGCCCCTTCTTTCCTATTTTGCTCTCAGCCCTTACACGTCACCCACTTGCTGTATCCCCCTCTCTCCTTCTCTCCTCTTACCCAGCCCAGAGCCATGGGGGAGGAGTGACCAGCTATGCAGCTCCAGGCCCCCTCCACAGCCCTGCAGCAGCTGATCAACCAGGGCCTGCTGGGTAGACAGTGTGACCAGACCACTGCACACACATACCGCCTTCAGGAGTGCGCCTGCAGGACAGACAGCAAGGGGCATGAGCAAACGGGCTGCAAACACACGCAACGGACTGGGCTCACTGAAGATGCTGCAGGGCATGTTCACCGGGCGCCTGAGGCTGGCAGTGGTCCTCCAGGTCTCGCAGTGTCTCGCACACAGTCTCTGTGGTAACCCTGCAGTCCTGCCCCCCGCTGGTGCTGACCAGAAGCAGCCGAGGCTCCCTGATGCGGCGTGCCCGGGCACCTATTGGCCGTTCTCCATCAACTGTCACAGCCACATTCACCACAGTGCCCCCACATTCGAACGCGATCGGGGGGGTGTCAGTCCAGCCCCCTAATGAAAGGAAAAATAGAATACAAAAAAATCTAAATAAGAATCTAAGAATTAATACTTCCTGGAGGTCTCGGGAGGGGAATATAAAAGTAAAATAAGTTCTAAGTTCATCACGCATGACACTCACCTGAAAGATCCAGTCGTGCAGGACACTCAAACTCCTGCCACTCCCCAATGGGTGGTACCTCACCCTGGCTAATAGTAACGAAGCGCTGTGCTGACATCACCGCCTGTCGAAGCAGTACTTGTCCCGCCCCTTCATAGTGCCTTGCTGCCCTCACAAGCAAGTCTGGCCTGTTGAGAGAAGTTATGCACACAATGTTAATTCTGGTCACTGGAATAATATCGCATAATAACTAATAAATAATAAGATTCTTCTCTTACCTGTTGAGCCAGTTTTTTCTCTCAGCCGCCAGGGCTTTAACACCCCCCAAAAGGTTCCCTTTCTCCAGAAGACCAAAGGCTGGGGCCCAGCAAGGATTTGCCGCTGGCCCACTTCGTAGACCCCCTTGACCTTCTCCCGCCATACAGCCCAGCACATCTGCCATGCAGGCAAGACAGCGGGCAGCTACACCAAGGTCCTCACTGCTTCCAGCTGCCACTGGACAAAACAAGCACAGGAAGATCCTTTCAATAACAGAAAAGCAAAAATTATATTTTAATCCAATGTGTAGCAAATATGGGCAGAGCGGTGGCTTTGAGGCTAGGGATCTGTGCCAGTCATCGGAAGGTTGCTGGTTCGAATTCTGTGAATGCCAGGAGTCATCCTACTCCGTTGAACCCTTAAGCAAGGCCCTTAACCTGCAATTGCTTCATCCTGAGTATGATGTTAATCTGCATGCAGCCCTGCAAGCAGGTCCTCCAACTTACAGGGAAAATTTGGGGGTTGGAGGCAGGATTGTCACTCCAGCCACTGGGAAAATCTTGCACTGTTCCATTCAGACTAGTGTGATGCTGAGGTATCACCCAGCATACGGCTACACTCAGGCTCTCATCCCTGAGGCGGTTTGTCATGTGGTGGGTGTGGCAACACGCTGTAATCGGTGCATGCTCCTTACCTCTACCTCTGTCAGATAGTGTCAAAAGTCATCACTCCTTCTCACCTAAGTCCAACGCCTGTAGCAGATTCTCCTGCTGGCCCCCTAAAACTGCTGCCCTGATGCTGGGGAGAAGGCTCTGCTCTGTTCTGCCTTTCAGAGTGTCCACTGTTCTTCTCTGTGCTGCCTGAAAGAAAAGTTCCTGTCTCCAGTGCAGCTCCTCCTGCTGGTCGGTGCAGGATAGTACCTCTCTGAGAGACAGCTTCCATGCCTCCCTCCACTCCTTCACTCTCCCAGCCCCTTCCAGCAGCCATTCCACCCCATCCAGCCCCACAGCACCCCTGCTAGGCAGGAGGACGGGGAAAAGGCGGGCATCCAGCAGACATGGAGGTCCTGCTCCCTTATCTGCAGTCCCCCAAATCTCTCCTGGCCTAAAACAAAATAGACTGATTACAAATGGAGACACTAGCATTTTCTCACCATCTTACCTTGAATAAAAAGTTTTTATAGCCATTTCAAAAAGCATAATCTGTGCTTGTAAGTTTTACTGTTCTATTTTGTTTCTCTTTGTCGGAGATTTGAGCAGGAAAGGGAAGGCAAGCTTAAGCAGAGGCCTACTGTATCCCTGTGCGACTGCAGTAGCTGCTCCATTTGTCATTCAGGAATGTGGCAGCAGGGTCAGCGCATGAAGCCTGAGTAGATGGAACAGGACAGAGAGAGATCAGATACAGTGTGTATGATAGGACATGGCTCATAAATAAGGTGTATAACACATTACTGTCAAAAAGCATTCAGTGTAGGGCTGGGCGATATGGCAAAATCTTTTTTGATACTGATAATTATCACAATCTAATACAAACCATTATTTCTTTACTTCAATGTTCCATTTTTGCTTAAAAAATGAAAAAGGTGACACATGAACTGCAAACTGAAATCTAATTATAATAATTAAATCATAACAAAAATAAACTTTTTTTTGCCACAGGACATAACACTAGGAAACGCTGACAGTATGTTTTGTTTTGAGGTTTTTTTTCCTCTGACTGCCTCGCTGTTTGGTCCAGGGAGCGGATTTGACTAGGGCTGGGCTATAGGCCCTAAAAACGATATCACAATATTTTCAGATATTTTCACAGTATTGATATTTACCACAATATTCTAAAAGTCATATGCAGAATTCAGTAAAACATGATATATGGTTGTGAGTTTTTCAGTTTATGATGACCAAATTGTTTTACTTATAGTTATGGAGCATGTGACAGGAATACTGACAAATTACCCCAATAAAAGACTCATACCTTGGTGGTATTCATGTGATAATAGTGCATTATAACTGTTAACTATGCAAAAGAGTAAGTGGTTGGGCTATATCATGATAGGCACAATATTCAAAATGTTGATAATATGAATGCTCATAATTATGATATGATGATTTATCAATATATCACCCATAATATAGCACAATATTTTACACAAGGGATTTTGCATAAAGAAAAAATTAGATGGTGGTGCCAAGTCATAAAAGGGCAACCATAACTGGAGAACTAGAGGTAAGATGAGCAAAACAGTGAGATATTGCCCGGGTATGTGCACAGCAGATTTCATAACAACCAGACAATGCTGCTACCTCCAGGTCATCATGCCTTCCCAGTACAGTGAAGACAATGAGTTTCAGGTCTCCCAGTTGTACTCGGTGTCTCTGGATGATGATGTCACTCGGCAGCGACGGGCACAAGGCTGAGGAGGTGAAGTCTAAGCCGGACAGAAAACAGCCAGATGGTATTACCATAGGCCCCTGAAAGACAGGAGGAGAGTCTTGAGGTCAAGACTGATTTACGGTGCAGGTCATTAAGAAAAAGATTTTAGAGTGGACTGGGCGGAGCAGTTCCACTGACCTGCAGGCAACAGTGCTGGATAACAGTTCCAGACATAACACTGATGTCTCCCTCCAGCACACTGTTTATCACTTTGCTGTCCTCACTCACCAGCTGCAATTTCTGTGAAGAAGAGAACAATAGCTGATTCAGTGATTAGCATTAATACACCCAATTCAGTGATTAGCATTAATACACCCTATTCAGTGATTAGCATTAATACACCCTATTCAGTGATTAGCATTAATACACCCAATTCAGTGATTAGCATTAATACCCAATTCAGTGATTAGTATTAATACCCAATTCAGTGGTTAAAAACAATACTTAATTCAGCGACTAGTGTTAATATTCAGAGCTGAGTAGAGATTATTCTGACCTGCACATGTGATAAGGTTTCTGTTTTACTCTCTCTCTCTGTAATTCGTCTGATATGTTCATCTCCTGAGACAGTCAAGTAATCATAGCAGCCATCTGGAACATAGACTGCAGATGCATGCCGCCAAAAATTAGCAACTGCGAAGCAACTAAAACAGTGCAATTATGACTGTGCTAACAAAATACAGCAGGAGAGGGAGACCATGTTACCCATAGTGAGAGGCATCCCCCGCAGAATCTTCCACAACACTGCCCTGGCACTCCTCACCAGTGCCCCCTGTGGGCCACTCGGGGAAATGCAGCCTTGCCTCTCTCCATCCATGAATTGCTTCTCATTCACATCCAGACACAAGCAAAGAAGGACATCCAAAAAGAGGGAGATCTACCACAGGGAAATGAATGGCAAAGTTAATAAATATATACTCAAGAAGTAGACCAGTAAAATTATGAGAAACAACTAATTTAAAATCACAGACAGAAAATAAAGGAAAAGGAGGGTAGTACAGAAGCCAGACAGAGATGGAGCAGCAAAGACCTGTAGGGAAGGGGCCCCAGAGTCCATGCCCATGTAGGTGCAGCCATCCAGGGGGGAGGACACGTGTGTCTGGAGCAGACGCTCTGAAGCCTGCCTGCAGAAGAACACCGGCCCAGAGACCTGCGGACAGAGGACACCTCAGAAAGGTGATGTTCTGCCTGCTCTGACATAAAGGCCCAAGTGGACCTGAGGGCCAACACAGCTCACACTATTATGAAGCTTCACGTTTAGATTTACATTTTTATCTCAGAAGGGTTAGAGATGGAGGATGCCATTTTTAGCAATTATTATTATTTATAATGTTTACTACTCCAGTCACCCACAAGGAGAAAGAGAGGTTATGGACTTACCAAAGGGACTTTGCCATCTGTCTGCATGGCTTGGCGGATCCTGTCCTCAGAGCCCCTGTAAATGATGTCACGCACTCTGTCCTGAAGGAGCAGACAGACTGCAGTGTTAATCCTGGACTTTCATACCGCTTAAAGTATCGCCACCCATTTAGTACATCAATATACCCGGTCTGCAGCACAAACATTAATAACGCTTTATCACTCATGATGTGGGACGACCCAGGAGCCTGTGTACCTGCCCATCAGTGAGGTAAACGCCATGATTGGTGGCATAGGAGATGCAGCCAGGCAGAGACACCACTCGAACCCCTGAGAATCCCTCCCAGGAAATGGCTGAGGAAGGAAAAAGACAGAGAGAGCATGTCAGAGGGTCTCTGCACCCTGATACGTCAAACAGGCAGTGTCAGGAGGGACAGCCTGCACACCTCACCGGGGACTGTGGGCAGGGTCAGCATAGCGTCCGTGCTGCACACCCACACGCCCGGAGGAGAGCCGGGACAGATCTGTCATAAGAACAGAGCAAGAATGTCCAAGGACAAAGAGTTCCACGTCAGTGATCCACCAAGGGGGGCAGCATTACATGACTGCAAGCATGCATACAAACATACATATATACATACATAATACATACATACACATACAAATGTACATGCATAGTATCCCAGTCCTACAGCAACCCCCCAAAAAACACAATAAAGTAATTGAAATCAATTAATATTGAGTGCATAAGTACCTGCAGTACCTCCTATCTTTTGTAAATAATGAGAAATGTGGCACCAAAGATTACAGACTGCCCAGCATGGCAGCTCTCCCTGGACGGTGTGGTGTGCTAGAGCGCCCCCTTCTGACCTGCTTCGTCAGACAGTCCAGCAGCAGGTCCAAGCAGCAGACAGGCTGCTCCACTTTCGCCTGGCTCTGTGCAGGCAGCCAGCTGAACACCCGACCGCAGCTGTCCCAAGGGAAATCCCGGCCCTGTACATGGCACCACAAGATGCTATGTCTCCCTCCAATTCAATAATCTGGTTAATTACTCCTTCCATGTTTCAGCTCCACCACTTTTCCCTTCCCTGCCTCCTGTCAACCGCTTTTTTCCAGTTCCTCATTAATTTCTCACCGTGTGCAGTATAAGGATGTGGGCATCATCCAGCACATCTGCAGTCACCACCTGGGAAAGCATTCCTCAGTTAAGACCACATCCTCGTAATACCGAGAGCTCAACAATGTAGCAGTCTGTCAGTGTCACGCACATGCCCTGTAAAACAACGGCAGAGTCGCTTACAGTGTGTCCTGCCCTGGCACTCAGGTGCTCAGTAGCCACAAGCAAAGCATTGAGGGTGGCTCCCCCGCTTCCCAGGCACTGCTGAGGGTCCGACACTGTGAGCAACAGCGCCTCTTGTGGCAGGTGACCGCATTGCTGTCGTAACTCCAGTTCTGGAAGATTAGCACGTTTATAAAGAATGATTTTCTTTAAATTGTCAATCGACTAAAAATAAAATTGTAATAAGCTTAGTAACATGCTCAGCCATAGAAAAACAGCTGATAATTCTATGGCTTTTATTAGCGAGAGAGATCTCATTGCCTCTCAGTCACATTAATTCTTTCTGATATCATGTAACATTAAATAAATAGATAAATTTGAAACAATAAATTTTAACATCTTAAACACTTTCTAACATGACGTCTACTTACCTTTTTGAAAGGCATACACACTGTCCTTGTGCTGGCATGTTAGGACAACAACTGTCCAGTTGAGCGGCTGAAGGTGTGACATGTTTGAATATCCACGGCCTCATAACTCCTCAGTGTCTGATGAGTATGTCACGATGCTGTTTTAGAAGATCCAGTTATAATTTATGGAAGAATTAAAAAAGGAAATGAACATGTGAAACACCATATAAGTGTAGAGGCCTGATAATTTATTATCACTTTAAATAAACTTTAGTTTTCAGTTGTTTTGTCTCTATAATTTACGCGCAAGAATGTTAGTTTTGTAGGCCTATGTGACGCTTTTCTGCTTAATTTTGTAATGAGATTCCAGATGGGGGTTACTTATGTAGGAAATACAGGATTAGATCAAAGCTAATTAAGTTTCCATATATGTCGTGTTCTGTTGTTGCTGCTATTTTTGTCTTGCAATGAAATAGGTAGACCGTTGATGACGACCCCGAAGTAATTTGCCGTGTTATTATTTTTATCTGACGGTTTGTTCGCGAAGTTGTTTTCGAAGCGTAGGGCAGCGATTGGTCAGTGCGTCAAACTTCACGTCAACTGCCACAACCAGTTAATCGTCAGGTATCGAGCTAACTCATTAAAATAAACATTAAGTATAATACATTTGTATCCGAAGATTTATCCGACATATTACGCTTCATCATAATCTTAATTACACGTAGATGTAGTTCTTACATGTTTCGAAAATATCTGCTTTTGTTTTCTTACCGTTCATCGCTTTCGAGTAATGACACGGCACTTCCGGACTGCAATCACGAGAGGACACGTTCTGGGAATTATGGGTGTTGTAGTGTTATGATAAAGCAGCCTTCATTGGCAATACTACTTCTTTCACTTTGTGCGAATCTGAGCCACATTTTAACGATTTTATTATAAGTTCTTTAAAAAAAAAACGCAGTTTAATCTCAGTATATTATGTATATAAGAAAAATACAGAAATGACCAAACCTTTTCCTAGTTACTTTATAAGACCAATACAATGACAGATTTTAGATTTTTGTTCATATTTTAATAAAAGAACAGACAATCTAGAATACATGTTATGTATTAGTTACAAGCCTAATTACCACTTTTAATAAAGATGGTACTCCTTAGAATGGTCAGTTAAGGTGTAAAATAATTGGGTGAATAATTATATTTTTGATCTCATATAGATGTTTAAAATCATCATATTCATTGAACCGATAGTAAAATTAAATTGAAATAGTATAAAATATATATTTTTTCTATATTCATGAAAATGTGTTTATCCATAAGAGCATAGATCATTATGTTTGTGTGTCTGCAAGGAAGACCCCCCTGTTATCTTTAGTTTCTGGATGAAACTGCTATCAGGAAGAGACATCTTAAGCTTCACTGTGCCCATGGGAAGTCTCAGAATTACGATAGAACCAATAAAAAGATAAGACTGATAATAAGATAGGATTAGATAGAACCAACGACCCTTGGCTCTACTTTGGGGCAAGGAACTAATGCAGTGGCAGAAATCACAGGATGCAGAGAATCGGTGTCCTTCTGGAAGGAAGAACCATGTGCTGCTCTTACAGAGTGAACTTCTCCTCTGCCTGTGCACGATGCTTGACCTGCAGACTCAGATGGACCTTGTGAAGCTCCTCCACAGACAGTTATTGTGACCCTGTCTATTATGGTATAATTCAGCTTAGAGAATCAACTGTAACAGTCAGTGACACCATTATGAGGGAGATATCTCTGTTATGTAATTTTTTCTTCTTAAAGGTTGTTGACCTCAGTGACTCACCATCAGAGCACCAAACAAAGCTTTTGTGTTCCACCATTCTGAGAGTAGCTCGGTGTTTGGAATATTTGTCACCTTATTTTTCATGTACCACAGAACATTCTGAGAGAAGCTCGGTTTTGGAGTATTTGTCACCTTATTTTTCATGTACCACAGAACATTCTGAGAGCAGCTCAGTTTTGGAGTATTTTTCACCTTATTTTTCATGTATTACAGAATATTTTTTGTCGCACCAGTTTTGTGTACCATTGTAAACACTTCATCCTGCTCTGCAAACATTATAGTAATTTTAAACCTCCTCATATGTAGAATAAATAGTTGCCTGTCCTGTTCCTGTTCTCTTGATGACCAATGAAGTTCCAAAGTCTGTACTGTGGTCTCTGCTCCCTGTAGAGTAACTGATCCATCTCTTTTCCACATCTGCTAATTCAGACGAGGGCCACGCTGACCCTAAAGACTATTCCTGGAAGCACAGGGTGGGGGCAACTTCAACATGGTGCCAGTGTATCGCAAATTACACACTCACACAAACAAGCCCAGAATACAGGCACTTCATAGAAGCCAATCCACCTAACTGCATGAGAATACAGGGAACAAACCAGTCACAGAGAGCTTGGGGTTGAAATCGAACCCAGAGCCCTGGTGCTGTGAGGTCATGGTGAGCCAATGAGTCAGTGTACCACCACCTGTAGATTCAGGTACTTTACTGAAGCTTTTCATTGCAGCATGTATTTCAATTTTCATTTAATACCCCATAATTCCAAAGCAATTTACACACCATATGATTTTAAGCTTCATCTCTTTAATGTATATCTAATATTAAAACAGACAAAACGGCATGTTGAATAAATGAGTGAATCTATATTAATGACACAAATAAAACAATAAACATTCATATATTGTTGCAGTTTAAAGATGTACCTATACAGGAAATGTAGTACCTATGTCTGATAAATAAGAAAGAAAGAAAGAAAGAAAGAAAAACTGGATATAGTGCACTGCTGTCAAGAGGCCATCATCCTCCGGTCTCTGTTTGTAAGGGGCCATTACCAGCAGGGGGCGACAAAGCAATACAAAGCCCCATCTTGCAAGCACATTTCAGTCGTGCGCTTCACAGGCATGAAAGGCACAATGGGGGGCGCTGTGCAGTGCTTCGTTCTTCCATACAGTTAATGTGAAATGGAGAGGACTACAAGTGAGATGCTGTTACTCATCAATGTACTGCATTTCCCTTTTACCATCAGACCTGGACTGACTGCTGAATGTGTTCCCTTCTGGGCCGCGGTGTCTGGGGCTGGTTCCCCAGGTGCCTGTGCAACACGAACATAGAGTAACATCTGTAACACCTGCAAACATTCATGTCTGCATTTTAAAATGCTTAATCATTTAAAATACTCTGCGAAGATAAGGATCTTCACCTTTAAACTAGCCATTCCATATGCATAATAGGATTTGTCTGTATGATATCTGAAGGAAGAGTGACAAAAAAACAAGCAAGAACAAGAAGCATGAGTCGCAGTCAGAGCTGGGGGGCTTACCAGGGGCTATGGGAGCCTCCCTGTCACACTTCAGTGTGCTTTTAGCAAAGCAGTCTGCCATCCAGGACAGCACATCAGAGCAGTATTTCACCTGGAAGGGAGAGGGTTGTTTCTGCCTTTGCTCAGAATTACCACACAACCGATGTGGGTCAAAGCGCTGGCAGCAAGTAATCATCTCACTACCTGAGAAAGGAAAGTTACATCTAACAGCTCACACATCGTTATGTTTTTTGTGTATAATTTTTGTACCTCAGCTTCCACAGATGACAGGCGCTTTTCCTGTTCCTTGTACCCTCCAACAATCTTCAATAGGGCTTGCATCCTGTATTTAAAATAAGTATTTCTAATAAATAAGTTATGTAGGAAAGGGACTCAAAAAAGTATACTAAAATGTCAAAATAACATAAAAACACCTGTATTATGAATATCAATGTTGTAGTAACAATGCTTTAAGCCCCTAATATATCACTTTAATCTTTGCTAAAATAATAGGTCAAAACTCAAAGTTATTGGATTTTAAGTTGCCTTATATACACTCACTGGCCACTTTATTAAGTACACCTGTTCAACTACTCATTGAAGCAAATATTTAATCAGCCAATCATATATCAGCAGCACAATGTATAAAATCACACAAATACAGGTGAGGAGCTTCAGTTAATGTCACATCAAACACCAGAATAGGACAGAAAGGTGATTTAAGTGACTTTGACCACGGCATGAGTATTGGTGCCAGACAGGCCCGTATGAGCATTTCAGAAACTGCTGATCTGCTGAGATTTTTATGCATAATTATCTCTAGGGTTTACAGAGAATGGGCTGAAAAAATTAAAAACATTCCGTGAGTGCAGTTTTCTGGGTGAAAATGCCTTGCTGATGGTAGAGGTCAGAGAAGAATGGCCAGTTCAATCTGATAGAAAGGCAACAGTAACTCAAATAACCACTCGGTACAAACAAGGTATGCAGAACAGAATTTCTCACACTTCGAACCTTGAAGCAGATGGACTACAGCAGCAGAAGATCCTACCGGGTGCCACTCCTGCCAGTTAAAAGCAATAAATTGAGGCTACCCTGGACACAGGCTCACCAAATTGAGACACAGGAAGATTGGAAAAACGTTGGCTGGTCAGCTGAGACTATGCAACTTTTGGATAGTAGGGAATTTGGCGACAAGCTTGGTTTGGATGAGAAAACCCAGAAAGGAGGAGACTGCAGATTGGTGCCATTAGATGTACCTTGGTCCCTGGAGAGAGAATGAATGGCGACCATGTAAGGATTCACACAGTTCAGGAACCTAGTTCCTGGTTCAGAGCCCCTGGGCTGTCTCGACTGGGAACTTTTGCAGCTCCTGGCCACTTCTGTGTGTCGTTGTCCCACCACACAACTGGAATGGGGACTTTTAGTTAAATAAGCATGGGAGAGGCAAAGCTCATAGGATAAATTCCACGTGTAATTTCGTACGAAAGTACACCACCACCCCAAAGCAATGAACAAGTTGTTTTGTAAGTTACTGGGGGAATTGATCGTGATGAAAATGGAACACAGCCTTTAATTTATATTTAATTTATGCAAACTGTGACGTCTATAATTCATTATTAAATCTGGCCAGCAGATCGCTCATTAGTTTTCCACAGCATAAAAAATGATGTAGCGTTATTCAACTAATAAGCACTGACAAGTTTCACTGTCGGCACCAGCAATATTAACCAAAAGTATATTGATTTTCGATCAAATTTTCCCTTGCATAAATATGGAGATGCAAGCAAAAACGGTATTTCTTAATGTATTTAATGTAATATGCTGGACATCAACAGACATATAGCTGTCTGTGCTTTTGTCAGCTTCCATCCTGTGTAAGGGGAGGAATTCTCCGCTAGATATATGTAGACATAACCAAAGTTGAGCTCTGGCAGGGACTTCGTTGTATTTAGCACCTGTGGCAGGTGCAGTATAGGGATTTCAAATACCCAAAACATGCAGTTTGATCTCATATACATATGCTTTTAATCTTTTGATAGGTGATATAAATATTTGTTGCTTAGCAACAGCTGAAAAATTAACCAACCTGTGCTGCAGGTATATGGAGTCTCCATTGTTAGCCACTTTGTTGGAAAGGTTTTTGGCCCTCCCAGTCTCCAAGCCAGTCACGTGACTGAAAACTATGAATTTAAATGCCACAGCCTACCTGGGTATTGTTGATGACCAAGTCCATCCCTTAATGATCACAGTGTACCCAGCTTCTAATGGCTACTTCCAGCTGGATAATGTGCCACGTCACAAAGCTCATTTCTCAGACTGGTTTCTCAAACATAACAATGATGTACTCAAACAGCCTCCTCAGTCACCTGATCTCAATCCAGTAGAGCTCCTATGGGATGTGATGGAATGGGAGATTCACACCATGAAGGTGCAGCTGACAAATCTGCAGCAACTGTGTGATGCATCACGTCAGCATGGACCAAAGTCTCCGAGGAATGTTTCAAGAACCTTGCTAAATCTATACCACAAAGAATTTTGGCAGTTCTGAAGGCAAAAGGGGGTCCAACCCAGTACTGGAAAGGTGTACCTAACAGAGTGGCCAGTAAGTGTATCTAAGATTAAATCCTGTGGTTGAAGCACTGGTTATGTTCTGTGCCACAATCCAGGCCTTGACCATAGAGTAGAATGTTCCATCCTGGAAGGACTGACTTTGAAGAGGTGTTCTTGAGTCTCTCTTCACTGCTGTCCCGCTCTTGACTTTCCAGATTTGCAAGGTAGTTCTCCTTTTGTACACTCTCCCAGATCATCAGCTTCTGGTCCAGTCCAGGTGATAGCTCTCTTTCTGATTGGACAAAACCAAGGACACATTCTAGCACATTATTTTTAGAGTGAGTCTATTCTGTATGCTTTTCATGCATGCTTCCAAATGGAGACAGTAATGTTAGATTGGGCTTTACTAACCAAGAGGTTCCTGTTTTGACTCTGTCTTCTTCACAAGGCTAAGCAGTAGCTGGGAACAGTGGCTGATGATGATGAAGGGCGGGGCCAGAGCTGGTCTGCTGTGGTACTCCACGATCAAGTTGTAACGTTGAAACTTCCAGAAAATGTCAGTATTTCCTTGAACTACCTGGAAGGTATAACTGCAAGAGGGGCGAGATGAGTGAGCTACTGGTAAGATCAAAGAACTGAGACAGTTTTGACCCTTTTATGGGACAATTAACGCTGGGGCTCTCAGATGAGATACATAGCATTAGCTCTACATGAATTGAAAGGGTTAGGGTTAGGCTTAGGGTTAGGTTTAGGGTTAGTGTGAGGTGATTATGGGATGGCGGTAAGGTGATACTTGTCACCTCTTGATGATGAGGCTCCAAACTCTGATACTGACCTAAACATGGCAATAAGCAAGTTCATCAGGAGCACATTGGTGACCAGCAGGAAGATGACCAGCAGAAGAATGACAAGCCAGTTGGCGTAGATGTTAGGACATGGTGGGAGCTTGCCCATAATGATCTCCTCCTGGTCAGTCGTGCAGTTTGTCTCAGGCATCCGTGCCGCTGATGAACATAAGCACGGCATGATAAGAAAATCAAATAAAACTTGTATATAGAGCTAAACCATAAGCAGCATTCAATTCAATTTATTTTTATATAGCACCTTTCAAAAGAGAGCTGCCCCAAGGTGCTTTACATGGGTGTGTTGTGATACATTCCTACATCATATACACAGAGAAATTAAAAACAGGGAAAAGGGAAGACAAAGAAAGAAAGAAAGAAAGAAAGAAAGACCCCCAGCATGCTAACATTATAGAAAAAGAATGAGTGGGCCTGCTTGCTAACAGCAAAGTGTAAACTGTGAACAAAGCCCATCAAAGTCCATCAATGAGTCAGTTCTCAGACTGAAGACTGCACCCACCATTTTACGGTACTGAAATATTGTAATGTGCTGTTTATATTCACTGGACCTCTTGCTCTCACCATCAATCTCCTCTAGTGGGATCTGTCCGAAGATATGCAGGTAGGGCCGATACAGCGCCCTACGGAAGACCCAGTCTAGTCGGGGGTCGTTGGGGTGCAGCAGTGCTTGGGTGGCTACGCCATAAGCGATTAGCCAGACACTCAGGAAGAACAGGAAGAAGAAGACATCCTTCATCTTTGGGGATGAGTGGCGTGATGAGACAAGTAAACCATAGATGAGTCCATATCACTTTGTGTCCCTTATGTGTTTTAGAATAAATGTCCTCCCCTTAATATTTATGTTAAATGTCTTAAAATGTTCATTTGTTTCCATCACCATTCTCTCCACAATAATGATCTTGGGCCCCAGCTGCTTGTGGATGGCAAAGATATGTATGAGTCGGAGAGTGAAGACCATGAAGTCCAGGGCCAGCACTGTCCGCCCCGCCTCGTACACACTCTCCACCATTCTGCAAAGGCAGATAAGTGGACATGGACTTTGGCAGAGTTATCACTCTCTACAAAGATGCTGTTTTGAGTGTTACTATATCAACACATCAGTATAAACAGTCTTCATTTTACGAGAGCATTGGAAAATGTCTTGGTGGAGATACAGAGAAGTGGACAGTACCTGCAGGATACACCCACCACAAAAAGGGAGATGGCCACCATATCACATTTGTTCCAATTGTCCTCCACATAGAGTTTGAATTTTTTAAGGATGTTGGTGTCCTCATCAGTGAAGAAGCTCTGAAACGGCACATGATGGCATTCTAGGGTGCAGGACGCTTCGCATTCTGTTGACCTACATAACAAAAGGCCCCAGACCTACCTGCCGCAACTCCTCCAGCACCAGGGTAAAGACCCAGAAGTACAGGACAATTTCTGCCATGGAGGGGCCATATGGGGGTGGGGGGTGGAAGTTAAGGAGGAGGACGTAGGTGAAGAGGATGAGGAAGGCGAAGTACATGATGACGTTGCCCAAGAAGACAGTTACGGGGGCACTCCAGAAGCGCCGCCAGCGGCGGAGTAGAAACTGGGTCCAGACCGCACTGGTGCTCAGGGGTGCTAATGGGTCGGCCGCACCGGACTCCCTGTAACGAGCAGCTTAAGGTCAGAGTGTGAATCAGCTTACACATATGACCAGGGTGCTTGATAGCCTGGCGAGGGCACAAACATGTGATCGTCTTCTGCCAGTAGGAGGGCTTTCTCAGTCTCTAGACTGTCCAGCTCTGCAAACTGCTCTCCCTTTTGGCTGCTGTCCAGCTCCTCCTCACTTAGATGAGCACAAACAAACACACAGAGGTAGTTATTTTTAAGGTTTGGCATGTTGTCACCTACATGCCCTCTCAGCTGCAGCTTGTACCTGAATTTAATGAGGTTCGTCCAGATAAGAGGGTGGAAGAAGAAAGACAGGACCAGCTTGGAAATGGCAGTGTCAGTGGCCATGGCACCCCACCAGATCTTCGTCAACATAGCCTGTGATATGCAGAAAGTATGAAGGTAGCGCCTGAGTTACCATGGCAGCTGATAGTCTCAGATGTTCATGTCTATGCTTGATAGAATGATGGTTTTAATGCTGTATGCTTCTCTAAGACAGACACCGTTCCTCTTTCCCTGCCAGTTTGGAGTGGCAAGTTACGCATCTCTTCAGTATCTCCACAGTACATGACCAATAATAGGGGGGTGAAGACCAGCACAAGTCTGTTTCTTTTCACTGTACAGCCTGGAGGTTTTACTCAACAAAATCTTTAATTCCTTAGTTCATGATGAGAGCTCAGTAATGTTGTGGCAGTTCAGGTGGGATTAATGTGGAATGATGAAAGACAATTAGATTTGTAATATTAAAAGGTGTTCTAGGCCTTTCTAACCTGGACGCCATCATGGGCAAAGAAGCACTTAGCGTCTGCCTCGGTGGCCAGATGTAGAACCGTAGATTTGCTCCAAGAATGCGTCTTCCTCACTAGGAGTGCGTATGCCCGGTCCTCACTGTTGGAGTAGCACTCGCTGAATAGGTCTGCAAAACAAAAACAGACCATGTTTTTCTTTTTTTTTTTTAGAAAGCTAGCATCCATCAATAACACATGTGCAGACTAAAATGTGAATCTCTTAGACCCCGCATATGAGGATAACCACAAGAAAGCAGCAGGCCAGCAGGGAAGCCAGACTAACTTCAGGAAATGGACCACCTAAGACCCTGTCGATTTTCAAGGAGTTCTGTGTATGTGATGTGGCAGAATGGTTTAATGATTGTCCCCATGTAGGCTAGGCTCACAAACGTTTCATGATGTTAATCAAAAGCTGATTTCTGGTCTAATGCACAATTAATGCAATATTACTATGTCTGGTGAAGTGGGACACTTCAAGTAAACCGAATGGTTGCATACTCATGTTCAGTGAGGTGGCTGTCCTTCCTTCATGCCGCGCTCTCTCTTACCGAGAGCATACTGCTCATACTTGGCTTCCTTCATGCCACGCTCTCCCTTACCGAGTGCATGCTGCTCATACTTGGCTTCCTTCACGCCACGCTCTCTCTTACCGAGTGCATGCTGCTCTTACTTGGCTTTCTTCATGCCGCGCTCTCTCTTACCGAGAGCATACTGCTCGTACTTGGCTTCCTTCACACCACGCTCTCTCTTACCGAGTGCATGCTGCTCGTACTTGGCTTCCTTCATGCCACGCTCTCTCTTACCGAGTGCATGCTGCTCATACTTGGCTTCCTTCATGCCACGCTCTCTCTTACCGAGTGCATGCTTTTCATACTTGGCTTCCTTCATGCCACGCTCTCTCTTACCGAGTGCATACTGCTCGTACTTGGCTTCCTTCATGCTGCGTGCTGACTCAGCTTCTGACTCAAGGTGGGTCATTTCCTTCAAGATCTTACAGCCAGCCAATGCTGCTGCAACTGCTTCTGGGCCCTTGGAAAGAAAACGTCCAGCTTGTGGCAAAATATTTCACATCTGCTTATAGTTCAACATTGACGTCATCTTTAAATAGACTATTGCAATTTCATGAATTCAGAAAAAGTCTTCCTCACTCTTCATATTCTCCTATTAGCATGTTTTAAAATATGAATCATGTTACCAAATGTTGAATGTCCTGATTTTGCTGAGTTCGATGTCTCCCTGGGTCAACAAATGAGGGGCTTGCATTTCACTTCTTTAATCAGTCTTCATTGCATGACATCACCACATTAAAATTAAAAGCACTGTTTTCTGTTAAGCTGTAAGGTGCACGGATTTATAAAGTACCTGTTTTATTGTGTTTGCCTTTTATTAAGGGACATGTAATAGATAAACACAGACAAAACATAGGAGCATGCTTACCTGCAAAGGCTGTACAGAGCCATGTGAGGGTGCATATTTATTTCATGATGATGATCGTAATAATAATAATAACAATATTAATAAGGACTGAACCAAGAACATTCCAATCACAGGCACAGGGACGGAGCCTGCTGAGTCACACACGGCCTCCAGCTCAGTGGCTGGAAGTCTTGCGTTTGAAAATGATAAAAAAGGGATCAATGTGGTGATGTCATATGATGAAGATTGTGATTATTAAAGAAATGAAACTCAAGGCCCTCCTTTGATGAACCAAGGACGCATCAAACTTGGCAAAATCAGGATGTCCACCAAATGTCCACATCATGTACTACAATCCGGTAGGTTTCGCGCATATTACAGCTTTGGCAGCCTAAAATATGGTAATGGTGCTGGATTAGCAGGCACTGGCTCTGGCTCACCATGGCCCAGAAGTAGTAGGCCATCTGCTGCCGGTTCTGCAGCACAGCCCACAGGAACAGATCCCTCCAAGGATGCTCACAGTGCTTCTCCAGGTCAGGGAGGTTCTTAGGTCCATGAGAAAGCAAGCTCTTGCTCCCCTTTTCCTGGGACAAATCATTCATAAACATATATACATTATTTGCAGCATTTGACCTGACCGTGGCCATGTACCAGATAAGCTCTTGCAGTTTATTTCAAATACTGATCCATTTATCAATCTATGATCAATTAATCCTTTTACAAGATGATTGTACATCTCAGTGTTTTCAGCAGATGGTCTTTGAGTGAGATGGTTAACTGCTAACATCTATCTCTAATACATAGTGCTTTTTAACAGAAAGTTATTGTTGTAACCCAGACATCTATGATTCATGAATCCATTCCTTAACTCGGCCTACTCACAGTGGGTAACTTTTGGTAGAAGCCCTTGCAGGAGTCATGGAGGAAATCCTTCAGCACCTTGGAGACCTCGTGCAGCGTGAAGCGCGGTTGCCGCTCCCCTGGCTCACTGTGCGCTGGCCCGGGGGTGCGTGCTGTAGCCAGCAGGAGCTGCTTCTCTTGGTGCTTTTTCAGCAGAAAGTAGAGCAGACTCTTCTCTGATATCGAGCAGTACAGCTCCTGCAGCCGGCCATATGTGAGAAACTCCCCAAGGTTTACCCCATTGTCAACAAAGAGTTTCACAAAATCCGGCTTGTCGTTAACTAGAGCATCCATCATAACTTCCTCCAGGTCACATGCCTGTTGGAATCAGAAACAGAATTAGACCTTATTCTCCAAGTATGCAACACATACAGAGAATCTGTTACCTGCTGGAGTTGTATCTCCTATTGCAATATTTAAACAGACATATAAAGGTTACAGATAAGAATACCAGAAAAAAAATCATTCTTACCCTCCACTCCACATCACCATTGAAGATCTCACTCTTTGCAATGTCCACCCTATTCCAGGCAACTGCTAACTTCAGCTCATCTAAGTAGTCCTGCGCCTCCTGGCTCTGAGCTTTGCAAGCTGACATACGATTGGGGAGTTTTGGGTAGAAATGTTGGAGTGTTGACCATTTGTAATTGGTAGATAATTAAAATGACCATTCATAAGTATTGTTGGTCAGTTTTGACCATGTAGATAAGATAAAATAAGATTAAAGCTAAAAGTTCAACTAATTTATAGTACTAAAAAGAATATATTATATAAATATGCAATTTGCAAGTATATTTGTGTGGTTTGCATATAAATAGAATGTATATTGTTGTAAAACAATGTTAGGAACAATGCTACTCACCCTTAACTAATGCCTTAAGGATGACGGTGTCAAGATCAGAGCATTCCTGTTCCGGATCATGTACTGTCAACAAGTGTCCATGTTCTACAATCTTCTGAATCTAAATAAAAAGTAACAACAAAATGTCTGTGGAGCAATTTTGTTTATGTAATGGAGAGTGATGAGCTGAATCCCTTACCAGCCTGATCCAAGCCAACATGTCTGCGGTTTCCAAGCCTGTGTTGAAGGTGTCTAGCAGTAACTCCTCCACGGTCTCTGTGTCCCAGAATCCTTTGTTTATTAGTGTCACTAGGATGTCTGCCACGCCCCCCGAGCCTGCCAAGATCAGCCAGGGCGTCGAGTTCAGGATCCCCTTGTACATCCGCTATAGATGGACAGTACAATATGGTTTCAGAACACTCACGGGTTACACCAAAGCCACTTTTTGTTTTTGTGAATGAAAATACTGACCTGGAGGATCTTTGGTTCTCCATGCACCAGTAAGCACAACACTGGAATCTCAAAGCTTCCAGTCCCTAGCCAGAGACATATATATATATAAATGTGCCACACACTGATAATAACAAGACAGGTATCTTTGAAGCACACACTCATATTGAGACGTGCTCACCCCCATATCCAGTGCGCTGTTGGGAGATGTAAGTCAGCAGTTTGACCATCATCTCACTTGTACTGCCTGGTGTCTGCAAGTCTTCCTCCACCAGGACAAAATGGGAATGGTGACAGTCTAGGCAATACACTGTTCCATGAGGCAGATCTTCTGTTGGGTACGCCGCTGGTTGGTCAGGCTATGGTTAAATAGTTCAGCATAAGTTCAAAGTTATAACCTATGTCATGCAAACTCTAGATTTGATAAGTCTAGATTTGTCTACTCATACAGACACATTAGTCCTATCAGGACAGTTTCACACAAGTCTATCCAAGGCTGATTCAAAAGGGTGCACATCAAATGCTGATCTCACCTTGCTGGAGAGCAACAGATCTCTGTTATGGATCATGGTCCAGGGGGCGATGCCAATGGCCACCACCTGGACCTTTGAGGAGGTACTGGCGAGGGAGTGGTCTCGCACTGCCTGTCCTAAATGCTTGGTGATGCCAAATCTCAGGCCATTGGTGAGGATCCAAGCACCTTAGGGAGCCAAATATTCAGAAGTTACCTTCAAATCATTCCTCCACACTTATCAAGAATGAGGACGATGGAAGACATTTTTACTGGTTTAACTGTTGGTGTTTCCTCTTGTTATAAAGACAAATTTATGACAAGGAATTGAAAGAAGGTGAAAGACAAGGAATATTACAAAAAGGCAGCTCAAAGGAAGGGAGTTTAAGCAAAGTGTGTATGAGGAAGTCAGGGAAAACAAGCTGGTCTATGAGGATGTCAGACAAAGCAAGCTGGTCTATTAGTAGGTCAGACAAGGAAGCTGGTCTATGAGGAGGTCAGGCAAGCAAGCTGGTCTATGAGGAGGTCAGGAAAAGCAAGCCGGAGGCGGCAGAGCGAATGGTCTGAGTGAGTCTGCTCCCCAACCTGTGGTCTGGGTGGCTTTCACCAGCCCCTTCCTGACAGTGTCCCTCAACCAGGGCTTCATCTGTGCCAGTTCATCCCCTCCCACCAGGGACACCACGAGGTGGGGAGGGGCCAGCCCCCACTGCTCCGTGAGTAGCTGATAGATGAGAGCAGGGTCCGTGGAGCAGCGTACACGCACAAACTGTCCCAACGATAACAGTGTTAGGAGTCCAGGAACAGTAATGTTCTTCTTATCACAGCCAAATTCACATCATTAGCAGACATGACAACCTTCTGATTGTGAGTGCGGTATTTATATCACTGAAAAATCTCATGACAGCAATCATAGACTCATGACTGAAATCAGCTATAGGGAGAGTACAGCCACATGGAGCCGGTCTGGTGATCACATGCCCACGGATTTTAGTCAAATCCAGCTGTCCCCAGCTATAGGGAGAGTACAGCCACATGGAGCCGGTGTGGTGATCACATGCCCATGGATTTTAGTCAAATCCAGCTGTCCCCAGCTATAGGGAGAGCACAGTCATATGGAGCCCGTCTGGTGATCACATGCCCACGGATTTTAGTCAAATCCAGCTGTCCTCAGCTATAGGGAGAGTACAGCCACATGGAGCCGGTCTGGTGATCACATGCCCATGGATTTAAGTCAAATCCAGCTGTCC